>JACEEZ010021706.1:252500-280000 GCA_016584305.1 Chionoecetes opilio
TTTCCCCATCCTTTTTCTTTCCTTTTTCCTTTCCCCCCTTCTTTATTCCTTCCTTCCTTTTCTTTCTTTATCTTTTTCTTCCTTCCCCCCTTATCTTCCTTCCTTCCCTTTTTCTTATTTCCTGCTTTTTAGCTAACATTTTTCCCCTTAAAATATTGATACTTGCCTAAACTACCCCTTTATTCACCCCCCTTTTTTCCCCCCCCTTCCCTTTTTTCCCTTCCCCCTTTATTCCCATTCCCTTTCCCAAAACCTCCCCCCCATGTCTGTGTTACCCGGCGCCCGTGTAAACATTCCCTCTCCTCTCCCCTCCTCCTCCTCCTCCTCTCCTCCTCCTCCCCTCCCCTCCGCAAAGTCTCGTTTTTTTTTTAAGAATTCGTTTTGTGAGTTTTTATCAATTTTTACACACACACACACACACACACACACCACTCACAACCCCACCACGAACACACACAACCACACACAGAACACAAACAACACACACACACACACCCAAAAACACACACACACACACACCCTCTCACACACCCCAACACACACCGAGCTAAAACATCAATTAACACATAAAATTTTAAAGGCCCTTGATTACTAGTTTGTATATCGTAATCAAGTTTTTTTAATTTGGTGAGGGAGGAGGGGGGGGGGTGGTGATATGAGGGGAGGGAGGGGGGGGGGAGGGGGGAGGGGGAAAGGGGGGGCGAGGGGGGGGGAGGGAGGGGGGGGAAAACTTATTATTTTTTCATACATTTCGATTCTCTTCGTATAGCAAAAATATTTTAAATGAGAGAGAGAGAGAGAGAGAGAGAGAGAGGGAGAGAGAGAGGAGAGAGAGAGAGAGAGAGAGAGAGAGAGAGAGAGAAGAGAGAGAGAGGGAGAGAGAGAGGAGAGAGAGAGAGGAGAGAGAGAGAGAGAAGGAAAAAAAGGGGAAAATCTCTGCTCAGAATTTAAGAGAATCCATAATTTTTTTCCTATATATATAATAAACTTATATAGGGAAGAGGAAAATAAAGGGAGAAAGAGAAAACAGGGAAAATATGAGATAAAGGAAAAGTAGGAAGGAAGGAAGGAAAGGGAAAGGGAAAGGGAGGGAGGGAAAGGGAAAGGGAAGGGGAAAGGGAAGGAAGGAAAGGAGGGGGGGGAGGGAAAGGGGTGAAGGAAGGAAGGAAAGAAGGAAGGGAAAGGGAAAAAGGGAGGAAGGGGAAGGGAGGAAGGAAGGAAGGAAGGAAGGAAGGGAGGGAGGGAAGGGAAGGAGGAGGAAGGGAGGGAGGGAGGAAGGAAAGGGGGGGGAAGGAAGGGAGGGAAAGGAAGGAAGGAAGGGGGGAAGGAAGGGGGGGAGGGAGGGAGGGAGGAAGGGGGAGGGAAGGAAAGGGAAAGGGAAAGGAAGGGGGGAAGGGAGGAAGGGAGGAAGGAAGAAGGAGGAAGGGAAAGGGAAGGGAAGGAAGAAAGGGAAAGGGAAGGGAGGAAGGAGGAAAGGGGGGAAGGAAGGGAGGAAGGGAGGAAGGAAGGAAGGAAAAGAAAGGAAGGAAGGATAGAAGGAAGGGGGGAAGGAAGGAAGGAAAGGGAAGGGGGGAGGGGGAAGGGGGGGAGGAAAAGGGAGGGAGGGAGGGAGGAAGGAAGGAAGGAGAAAAGGGGGGAAGGGGAAGGGGGGAAGGAAGGAAGGAAGAGAAGGAAGGAAGGTAGAAGGGAAAGGGGGAAGGAAGGAAAGGAAGGAAAGGGAAGGGAAAGGGGGGAGAAGGGGAAAGGGAGGGGGGAAGGGGGGAAGGAAGGGAGGGGGAAGGGGGAAGGAAGGAGGAAAGGGAAAGGGGGGAAGGAAGGGAGGAAAGGGAGGGAGGAAGGAAGATAGGAAGGAAGGAAGGAAGGAAGGAAAGGGAAGGGGGAGGTAGATTGGTTTTTAAATTATTTTTTTTTGATCGATAAACATAAAAATTTTGGGAAGGGGGGAATACAGGAGTGGGAAATAGAAGAAGGAAAGGGAAAGGGAAAGGAAAGGGAAGGGAAAGGAAAGGGAAGGAAGGAAGGAAGGAAAGGGGGGGAAGGAAGGAAGGGGGGGAGGGAGGGAGGGAAGGAAAGGAAGGAAGGAAGGAAGGGAAGGAAGGGAGGGGGGGAGGGAGTGTGGGGGGGAGGGGGGGGAGGGAGGAAAGAGAAGAGGAAGGGAGGAAGGAAGGAAGGGAGGGAGGGAAAAGGGAAGGAAGAGAAGGAAGGAAGGATAGGGAAAGGGAAAGGAAGGGAAAGGGAAAGGAAAGGGGGGGAGGGGAAAGGGAAAGGGAAGGAAGGGAAAGGGAAAGGAAGGGAAAGGGAAAGGAAGGGAAAGGGGGGGGGGAGGGAGGGAGGGAGGGGAAAGGAAGGAAGGAAGGGAAAGGAAGGAAGGAAGGAATGGAGGGAGGAAAGGGAAGGAAGGAAGGAAGGGAAAGGGAAAGGGGGGAGGGAGGGAGGGAGGGAAAGGGAAAGGAAGGAAGGAAGGAAGGGGGGGAGGGGGGGAGGGGGGGGGAGGGAGGAAGGAAGGAAGGGAAAGGGAAAGGGAAAGGGAAAAAAGGAAGGGGAGGGGGGAGGGGGTGTGGGAGGAGGGAGGGGGGGAGGGAGGGAGGGAGGAAGAGAAGAAGGAAGGAAGGAAGGGAGGGTGGAAGAGAGGAAGGAAGAGAAGGAAGGAAGGATAGGAAGGAAGGAAGGAAGCAGCAGGTATGTTCCTGTTGGGTTCCTGGTTGTAGTTAACCTGACCTGACCTGACCTGACCTGACCCCAGCAGCGACCCCGTCAAGTCTGGCCATTCCGCTAGTCAATAATGCACCACTAGCAACACTCTGAAGGCCATCTCTCTCTCTCTCTCTCTCTCTCTACCACCAACATCACCATGATATTATAGACACCACCACCTTCTCCCCACCACCACCATCCCTCCCTCCTCCAACCATCACACCTCTCCCCTCCCCCCCGCTTCTTCTTCCCCTTCCCCTATATCTCCCCTCCCCCCCCTTGTCACTCCTGCAATAAAGGTCGGTCGGTCTCGTCTTGAACACACACACACACACAACACACACACACACACCAAACACACACACACACACACACACCACACACCACACTCACGCATTCTCCACTCAAGGACCAGCTCTACATCATACATACATAGACATACAGACAACGAAGGCAAATTACGAGGTAGCGAAGACGAGAGAGGACGAGGATGAGAGATAGTAGCGAGAGACGAGAGAGAGAAGAAGAGAAAGAGAGTAAGAAGAGAGAGAGAGAGTAGAGAGAGAGAGAGGAGTTAGAGAGTAGAGAGAGAGAGAGACGAAAAGAGAAGAGAGAGAAGAGAGAGGAGAGAGAAGAGAGAGAGAGAGAGAGAGACGAGAGAGAGAGAGAGAGAGAGAGATGAGAGAGAGAGAGACGAAAGAGAGAGAGAGAGAGAGTGATAATTAAGAAACTGAACTTGAGTAAAAGAAGAAAACTAGTAGAGGAGACTGAAGGGAGGGAAGGACAATGGAGCAAGGTGACAAAAGACGGAAAGTAAAGATGAGTAAGGAGAGGATGAAGGAAGGGAATGAAGGGAAGAGAGGTGGAGGAGGAGGAGGGAGGAGGTGGAAGAGAGGAGGAGGAAGAGGAGGAGGAGGAATGACGGAGGAACAACACTGGTGGTCCCAGCAGACATGAACGATCAATAGTTGGCCTCATACACACACACACACACACCACACATTACCGCACTCACAAATATATTGGATCGCAAACGCACGCACGCACGCACACACAAGAAAACCACACACACCACACACACACACACACTATACCTAACACACGTCTACATAAAGAAAGAATAAAGAAAATCCAGCGTGTCAGGGTGGTGTATACATGAAGACTTGCGAGAGTTGGCCGCTCCCCCCCCATGGACCCCCCCTCCCCCCATCACCCCCCAGGTCAACCATGCTTCACGGAAACAGAAAATTACACGTGACAAACAAACAAACCAAGGATATCAGTCAATCGGTACAATTATCATGATGGCGCCAGATCCCCCCACCACCCCCCACGCGCCTGTGATCCACATGTCAGCCCCCCCCCCCTAGCACCAGCACACGACCGCGGTGGGGGGGGGGGACCACTACTTTCCAGGAATCTCGGCCAGACAGGTGGCAGTAAGGGTCGCTCCCCCAGGCCGGGACTCACCTGGGGGCGGCGGTGCCAGGGTGGCCAGGGTGAGGCTGAGGCCTGAGTGGCGACACAGCGGCACAGCGGGAGCCACGGCCCGCCCCTCACCTCCCGACGCAGTGCGCCACACACACACACACACACACACACAACACACACACGCAGCCCTCCCACCACGGCAGTCTGGCCGCCACTGACACACTCCACGGCACGCTCCCCTCACCTCATCACAACATATTCCCCGTGCCCGACCCCGCCGCAGCCTATAGGGGCATGGGGCACGGCCTCCCCCGGGCCCAGGCCACGCAGCTGTTACCTGAAGGGCCTCAAGGATCCGGGAAGGGACGGGGGAGGGGGGGGTGCTAAGTGGTTATCCTTAGGCAGCACAGGTGGCCGAGGGGTCCCACTGGGCACAGGTGTGACGGGCACTCACGCTATCACAAGGGTTGTCACGGCTGTCAGGCGGGCGGTAGACAGGTGGTGGGGACAGGGCGTGCGGGCGTGCGGGCCATCCCACCAGCAGCACAGCACTGCACCCGCACATGTATCGACAACCTGGCCCGTGGCGCGGCGCCCCCTCCCCCCTCCCAGGTGATGAAAACACGCGCCACAGGACCCCTTCCCTCCATGCCTTCCTCACGCGCCTCCCAGACACCCTGACCCAAATTCTTCCCCGCCCTCACCTGCCCGTCTTCTGGAACAATATGTCGCGTTTACTCTTGAACACGTCAGGTTAGGTTACGTTAGGTTACGTTTAGGGTAGATTAGGTTAAGCGTCTTCACTCGGAAACTACTCGCATAGAGTTGGGGAATATGCTCCCTGCTCTCACCTGCCCCGCCACCACCATCCAGCCTTATATCTAGGCGATGCAGTCCCGGCCTGTCCTGACCTACTCCACGCTGGCACTGCGGACGCACGCACGCACACGCACACGCACGCACACACACACACCACACACACACACACCACACCCACACACACACAGTCACACACACACACACGTCACCACACACACACACAGTCACACACACACCACACACACACAGTCACACCACACACACACACACAGCCACACACACACAACAACACACACATCAACACCACACACACACACACAGTCAACACACACACACACCACACACAGTGTCACAACACACACACACACACACACACGTCACACACACCACAGTCACACACACACACCACCCCACACACACACACAGTCACACACAACACAACAGTCACACACACACACACACACACACACACACACACACAACACCACAGTCCCCCCCCAAAACCCCCAAAAAACCCACACCACACACACACACACACACACACAACACAGTCACACTACACACACACACACACACCAACCAACAGTCACAAACACACAACACACACACAGTCACACCACACACACACACACACACACAACACCTAGGTACGCAAAATAACAACAGACGGGATAGAAGAAATATAGAAGGTAAAGAGAGATGTGTAAATTGTAGTTTTATTCTATTTTAGCGTGATGAACTGAAGAAGAAAGGAAGCGGAGAGGAGGGGGTAAGGAAGAGAACGAGAGAAGAGAGGAGAGAGAGGAGAGAGAGAGAGAGAGAGAAGAAGAGAGAGAGAGAGAGATGAGCATGGAGACGAGAGGAGAGGAGCAGAGAGAGAGAGAAGAGGTGAGGAGAGAGAGAGAGAGAGCAGAAAGAGAGAAAGAGAGGAGAGAGAGAGAGCGACAGTGATTAAATTCTCCCTGTCACTTTCATATCTCAAACCTACACCCCCCCTCCCCTTCTCCCCCTTCCCATCCCTCTACCTCACCCCCACCATCACTTACATCAACACCCTCAACCCCCAACCCCCCCCCACACCCACCCAAAAACAAATCCCTAAAGTCCTACCGCACACACAATCAGAAATGTTGAGTGAAATAGAATAGAGAAAAATACGTGGTTTGTGACGTCTCAGAGGGGAGGAGGAAGGAATGGGGGAAGGAGGGAGGGAGGAAGGAGGGAAGGAGGGAAGGAGCGGAAGGAGGAGAAGGAAGGAAGGCAGGAGGGAAAGGAAGGGAGGAAGGAAAGGAAGGGAGGGAAGGAAGGAGGGGAAGGGAGGAAGAAAGGAGGGATAATGAAGGTGAAGAAGGAAGGGAGGGGAATGGAGGGAGGAAGAAGGCGAGGAGGGAAGAGGGAAGGGAGGAGGAAGAGGGAGGGAAGGAGGGAAGGAAGGCGAAGGAAGGAGGGAAGGATGAGGGAGGAGGGGAAGAGGGAAGGAGGAAGGAGAAGAAGGAAGGGAGGAGGGAAAGGAAGCGGGTGAGGGAAGGAAGGGTAGGGAAGGAGGAAAGGAGGGAGGGAAAGAGAGAAGGAGGGAATGAAAAGGAGGAAGGAGGAAGGAGGGAAGGAAGGGAGGAGGGAAGAGGGCAGGGAGGGAAGAAAGGAGGGATAATGAACGGAAGGAAGGGAAGGAAGGGAGAAGGAAGGTGAGGAGGGAAGCAGGGAAGGGATAGGGCGGAGAGAAGGAAGGCGAAGGAAGGAGGGAAGGAAGGGAGGAGGGAAGAGGGATGAGAGGGAAGGGAAGGAGGGAGAGAAGGAAGGCGAAAGGAAGGAGGGAAGGAAGGAGGAGGGAAGAGAAGGGAGGGCAGGGAAGGAGGGATTAAGGAAGGCTAAGAGGAGGGAAGGAAGGGAGGAGGGACAGAGGGAAGGAAGGCGAAGGGGGAAGGGAGAGAGGCAGAGGGAAGGGAGGGAAGGGAAGGAGGGATAGGAAGGGAGGAAGAGGGGACAGGGAGGGAAGGGAAGGAGGGATAAGGAAGGGAGGGAAGGAAGGCGGGACAAGGGGGGGAAGAAAGGAAGGATGGGAAGGGTACAATAGAAGGAGAAACCAAAAGCATAAAGAGGGAAGAAGCAGTAGAGCTTTTGGGGACGGACGTAGATGATAATGGGACGAGCGAGAGAGGAGAGAGAGAGACGTAGAGAGAGAGAGAGAGAAAGAGAGAGTACGGAAGAGAGAGAGAGAGAGAGAGAGAGAGAGAGAGAAGACTGCTGCGGGGTGGTGCCAAGGGTTGGAAACAATGAAGATACAAAGGACTAAACAAAGGAGCAACAAGACAGCTAACAGCCCTACTGGACCAAACGAAGCTGCACTGTGGACTACTTTGTCTAATAAAGTTCTATCGTGTTAAGAGGTAAAAGATAGTAAAGTTTGAAGGCTCCTCCCCACCCACCCACGAGGAGAGGAGGAGGAGGGAGGAGGAGAGGAGGAGGAGGAGGAGGAGGAGGAGGAGGAGGAGAGGAGTTGGAGGAGGAGGAGGAGGAGGATACGAGGCACACAGAGATATTAAAGGAAACTGAGGGAAAGCGGGGACGAGAGAGAGAGAGAGGAGAGTAGAGAGGAGAGGATGAGAGAGAGGGAGAGTTGAGAGAGAGAGAGAGATGAGTGAGAGAGAGAGAGAGAGAGTAAATCAAACGTGAACACATAATTCTAAATTTAAAATTCAACAACGAGGCCTCATTAGGAACGCGAAGTCGCGGCGTTGCACAAAGGTGGGAATCCTGCGTTAAATAGCTCCGAGGGGGGTCGCGAAAGGGGGGGCGAAGGGGGGCGGGCGTGTGCGGGGGAGGATGCGGGTAGGGGGTAGGGGGAGGGGAGGGGAGGGAAGTTGGGGAGGTATGCAAGAGAGAGGAAATGGAGAGAAAAGAGAGAGAAGGGAGAGAAGGGGAGAAAGGGTTTATGAAGTGCAGTAGCTTTATCTCTCTCTCTCTCTTTTCTCTCGCTCTCTCTCTATCTCTCTCTCTCTCTCTCTCTCTCTCTCTCTCTCTCTCTCTCTCTCTCTCTCTCTCTCTCTCTCAACAACAAAGGAGAACAAATAGTAAACCTGTAATGGAAAATAAAACAATAATAATAATAATAATAATAATAATAATAATAATAGTAATGTCACAAGAGAGCAAGAAAATGAGAAGAAAAAAACTAATCGATATTCGTTCATTCAATTCGACTTCTGAGGTATCGCATTACATTAAAATCAATACCGAATAATTAGAGAGCGAGGAGCGAGAGATGAGAGAGAGAGAGAGATGAGAGAGGAGAGAGAGAGAAGAGAGAGAAGAGAGAGGAGAGAGAGAGAGAGAAGAAAAAAAAAAAATTCGCCGTCTCTATTTCCCGGTTTCGGTTTCCTATTAGAGAGGACCGAGCGAGAGAGAGAAAAAAAATAAATTGCGTCTCTATTACCACCTATATGCCGCCTCCTCATCATCCCTTTATCTCTTCCTTATTTATATCATTTCATCACTGTCCTTTTCATCCTCTCTTTCCTTTCTTCTTTCTATTCGTCCTCGTACCAGAACTAGAGAGAGAGAGAGAAGAGAGAGAGAGAGAGAGAGATTAGAGACAGAGAGGAGAGAGGAGAGAGAGAGAGATGAGATGAGGATGAGAGAGAGATGAAGAGAGTAGACGAGAGGAGAGAGAGAAAGAGGAGAGAGAGAGAGAGAGAGGAGAGAGAGAGAGATGGAGAGAGACCATTGAGAGGAGGAGAGGAGAATGACGGGGGAGAGAAGAGAGAGAGAGAGAGAGAGAGAGAGAGAGAGAGCGATGACAGGACAAGCTTCGGGTCGGTATCCTTCCCCTCCACTCCTCCACCAACGACAGGAAGAGGAGAGGAGGAGGAAGACGGGAAAGAATGGGAAGGAGGAGAGGGGTTAGCCTAGGGCATTGGTGGGGGGTGGGAGTGACTTGAGGGGAATTATTGTGGGCGTCCGCGGCGGTGTGTACATGTGTGGTATGCAGGTGTGTGTGTGTGGTTTTGTGTGTGTGTTGTGGTGTGTTTGTGTGTTGTGTTGTGTATGTTTGTGTGTGTGTTTGTGTGGTGGCCTCGTGTGCGTTGCCTTTGTGTGGTGTTTGCTGTTTTTGTGTGTGTTGTTGTGTGTGTGTGTGTGTGTGTGTACTGCATGTGTGTTTGTATGTTGGTGTGTGTGCGTTTTTGGATATGGTGTGTGTATTTGTTTTTGTGTTTGTGTAGTGTGTTTCGTTTTCTGTGATTGTGGGTGTGTGTGTCCCGACACACACTTTGGTGTGGTGTGTGTGTGCTCTGTGGTGTTGGTGTTTTGGTAAGTGTCGGTTGCGTCGTATAGTATGTATTGTGTTGTTTTCGGTTGTGTTCTCTAGCACTGTAACTGTGTGTGTGTGTTGTGTAGGTGTTGGTTTGTTGTGTGTGTGGTCTTTCGTGTTTGTTGGTGTTTGTTTGTTGTGTTCAGTTTGTTTGTGTGTTGTGTCTGTGTTTGTGTGTGGTGCGTGTTGCTGCTGTGTTGTCGGGGTCCTTAGTGTGTTGTGTGGTAGTGGTGTGTGGAGGTGGGGGATAGTGCGGGGGATTAGGGTGGTGGGACAATGGGATGGTTCTGGTGTGGCTGTGCTGCATGGCTCTTCAAGATTGGTATGGTCGGTGGTGATGTGCTGTCATGAATGGGAATATGACAAGTGTTATTGTGGTGTGGTTCTTTCTCATGGGGTGTGTGTAGTGTGCTGGTGATGGATGTTTGGTGTGTGTGGTGGTGTGTGTGGGTGTGTAGTGTGTATGGTTGTGTAGTAGAGAGAGAGAGAGAGAGAGAGAGAGAGAGAGGAGAGAGAGAGAGATGCGAGGAATGAAGAAGAGAGAGCGGAGACGATGAGAGCGAGAGAGAGAGAAGATCGAGAGAGAGAGAGGAGAGAATGTTGAATTAAAACTAACGAGTAAGTCGGGTGACATATATTTCGCTGCAGTAACTTATTACAACGCGGAACAATACGGGAAAACAAACACAACCAAAAACAACCAAACTTTTCTGTGGAATGGATCGAGTCCTCCTCTGGCTGAAGAGTGTCACGAAAACGAACAAAAAATGTCAATAAACTAGGAAAATTACCAAAGACCCATAGAATAGAACGGGATAGGTTATGTATCTATTAATGGCTATTTTTTTTTTGTGCTTATGTTAATTTATTTAATATTATTTAGATGGTGTTTACTCCGTTTCCAGGTAAGGCACCTGGGGGTCACTTTGTACCTAGGCAACTCATCCAGATATAGGGAATGAATTTGCAAAATCCCCAAGTCTTCACCACCCTTCATATAGCATTCCCCGGGGAAGACGCGTGGGGCGAGGTAATGAAGACAAAGTAGGGAAGCTCACGGTAGAGAAGGAAAAGTAAGACATTATGTGTGTGGGTTTTTGAAAGGGTTTTTTGGTTACTGTTTTAGGGTGTTAGGTCCTTTTTTTTTATTTTTTTTTTTTATTTTTTTTATTTCAGTTACTTTTTTGTATGATTCCACATGTGAATAGTGGGCGAAGAATACAGCAAGAAGTAGGGATATAAGTATGACTAGAACACCATATATAGAATAAGAAGAAGACAGTAGTGGAGTAAACAGGTAGGCGCTCTAGGCTCCAACGAAAAAAAAAAAAAAAAAAAAAAAAAAAAAAAAAAAAAAAAAAAAAAAAAAAAAAAAACACACACACACCACCTAATCGATAATATAGAAATAGAAGAAAACACAATAACAACAAGGAACAACATGTGAACTTTAGATGATCACAAAAAGAGGAAGAGGCAAGAATGAAACCAATGATCCCGACAGTAGGACGATAACACATAACAAGGTAGTGAGTGTCGTAGGTAGGAGTGAGGATACAAAAAGGCAACCTAGTATTCAATCAGTGGACATGGGTAGAAGAGCGAGGTCATGAGGGCAAATACAATAAAAATAAGGAACATATACATTTCAGTTAGGACAAAAAAATAGTATATAACGTGTCCTCACCCCGAAGGCCTACAGTAAAATAAAAAAAAACTTGGGAGAGGATAGAGAAAGAGGCCTAAAAAAAGTGACATAGGGTGAGGTCATGGTAGCAAGGCAAGACAAGTATGTAACGCGTACTGACCCTGCGTGCCCACCAGGATGAGCGGCACCTCGGCAGTGTTGCGGTAGTGTGCCATCTTGGCGTAGTAGTTGTAGATGGCGTTGAAGGAGGACTCGTTTTCCAGGCTGAACACGAAGATCACGGCATCCACCCACGCCGTGAACTGTAGGTAGAGGGAGAGAGGGCGTGAGTGACGGACAGAGACAGATAAATAGACAAAAAGACAGACAGACACAGATAAACAGACAGACCCCCACGTGACAAATAGACAGATACACAGACAGATAGATAGACACAGACAGACAGACATAAACACACAGACAGACAGACACACCCATGCCGTAAACTGTGGGTAGAGAGAGATAGGGCGTGAGTGACGGACAGACAGACAGATAAACAGACAAATACAGACAGACAGACACAGATAAACAGACAGACCCCCACGTGACAGATACAGATACACAGACAGATAGATAGACACAGACAGACAGACATAAACACAGACAGACAGCCACACCCATGCCGTAAACTGTGGGCGAAGAAATAGGCCTTTTAGATGACAAACAGACATACAGACAGACCCTCCTATGAGTGCTTTAACAGACAGGTAAATAGACATGTGAGATATTTCTTTTCTTTTTGACACCACACAAGGGCAAAAGCAAGATGGAAGGGAATATATTGACTCTTAAGTGGCAAAGGAGAGACGCCTTAAAGAGAGCAAACTTTTGAGAGGAAGAGAAGGAGGAGGGAAAAGATAGACGAGGAGGGAAAGTGTAGATCAAAAAGAAATATGTGTGGATTAATAATATACTTTTTTTCATATAAAGATATACACAGTCAGAAATAGACTCAAACAGACAGATAAAGAAACTGAACGTAGGTTTCGCTATTCGGTGAGAAGGTATGTTTACGTATACGCGGGTTCGAGTCCTGGTGATATGTGGCTATTATTAGGGAAGACCAAGACAGGTTTGTACATATTCTCTCTCTCTCTCTCTCTCTCTCTCTCTCTCTCTCTCTCTCTCTCTCTCTCTCTCTCTCTCATACACACACTTGTCTTAATAAAAACAAACATGATCTATTTATACTGTTTCTGAGAGAGAGAGAGAGAAGAGATGGAGAGAGAGAGAGATGAGAGAAGAGAGAGAGAAGAGAGGAGATATGAGCGGAGAGGAGAGAGACCCCCCCTAACCTTATAACATTCATTTCCCCTTGCCGTCCCTCCCCATGCAGAAAGAGAGAGAAGATAGCGAGAGGAGGAGAAAAGGAGCCGAGAGAGAGAGAGCGAGAAGCGAGAGAGAGAGAGCGAGAGAGCGAGAGAGGAGAGGAGAGAGAGAGAAGAGAGAGGAGAGGAGAAGGAGGAGGAGGAGAGAGAGGAGAGCGGGGAAGAGGGCACACACCACACATACCCCCACACACCCCCATACATGCAAGGTTAATTAAATGAGGAGTACTCTCCACTTTCTTTTCTTTTCTCTCCCTCCTGCTTTCCTTCCCCCCTTCCTTCCTTTCTTACAAGCTCTCCTATTAATTTTGTAGAGGCGTATCGATCCAAAGGGGAAAAAGGCATCACAAAGAACAAAAAATCAATGAGAGAGAGGAGACATGAGAGGTTGGAAGAGTAGGAGGAGGAGGAGGAGGAGGAGGAGGAGGAGGAGGAGGAGGAGGAGGAGGAGGAGGAGGAGGAGGGTAAGAACAATAATACAAGGAGATGTGAAGAAGGATAGTGGCAGGTCCTTAAAAAGCCTCTTATGATCTCTTGCAAGTCTTCCCTCTTTCTTTTTGCCCTCTTTTTCCCCTTCTTCTTACCCTCTTCTACCTTCTTCCTACTCTTTTCTTCCTTCTTCCTACCCTCTTCTTCCTTCTCTCTTCTTCCTTCTTCTTACTCTCTTCTACCAGTCTATTCTTTTCTTCCTTCTTCCTACCCTCTTCTACCTTCTTCCTACCCTCTTCTACCTTCTTCCTACCCTCTTCTTCCTTCTTCCTACCCTCTTCTACGTCTCTTCTTCCTTCTTCCTACCCTCTTCTTCCTTATTCCTACCCTCTTCTACCTCTCTTCTTCCTTCTTCCTACCCTCTTCTTCCTTCTTCCTACTCTCTTCTACTATAGTCTACCTCTCTTCTACCCTCTACTACCTTTCTTCTACCCTCTTCTACCCTCTTCTTCCTTCTTCCTACTCTCTTCTTCCCTCCTCTACCTCTCTTCTACCCTCTTCACCTGCCTGTCAATTAAGCTCATGTGCATTTCTAGGGAGTGAATTTGGAGCCTAAATCCCATCTTAGCATTATATTCTACATCCCTACATCCCTAAAGCCTTCCACGACACCCATGACTGTTTCTTACTATATGCTAACTACGCGGTTGCACAGGGCCCCCGAAGCCACCTAGGGGCCCCCAAGCTGCCATTATTATTATTCTTTATTTTCAGAATCTAGTCTCTTTTCCTCTTAAATTGCACCAGATTGATGCATTTAGATATTAAAGGCGTGCCCCCGGACCACCTTAGAGGGCTTGGAATCCCCCCACCATAGTTTTACAAAATAGGGCCCCCAAACAACATTTTGCATAGGGCTCCCAAAAGGCTAGGAACGGCACTCATGACACCCCATCGTCAGGTATTTACACTCATGAACGACGAGGAACAGGTAAACATAAGTGGGTATTGCGTAAAGATCGGCACAGGTAATATTCTTGAGGATGGAGAAGGAAAAATATATATACACCTGGAGTTTACTTTTTAAACTTTCTCTGAGGATCGAGAGAGAGAAAAGGAGGAGAGAGGAGGGGGAGAGAGGAGAGAGAGAGAGGAGAGAGAGAGGGGAAAAGAGAGAGAGAGAGAGAGAGAGAGGAGAGAGAGAGAGAGAGAGAGAGAGAGATCAATTAAGGAGAAAACGAACAAAAATATAAGGAGTAAAATCTCCTTCCTCCTTCTCTCTCCTTCCATTCTCTCTCTCTCCTCTCCTCCTTCTCCTTCTCTCTCTCTCGCTTCCCTCCACACACATAAATAGAACAAAGGATAATTGCCAATGGTCCCGCATCTCTTAATCTGTTTTCCAGTACTCAAAATCTTCTTGTTCATTTACGAAGAGCAAATGACAACGTTGATTACCACACCCATTTCGCTCCACCGCATGCATAAAACAAACGAGAGAGAGGGAAGGGAAGAGGAAGGGTGGTGGGAGGGAGGAGGGAGGAGGGGTGGAAGGGTGGAAGGGTGGTGGTAGTGGAGAGGGTGTTGGTGGTGGATGGGGAGGGAGGGGATAGAAGTAAAGGGATATAGATGGAGAGAGGAGGAGAGATAAAGGAAGAGGAGGTGAGATGACAAGAAGAAAGGAGGTGTAAGAGTCTTCTGGTTAAGAGGAAGAGGAAAAAGGCGATGAATCTTGAAGGAGGAGGAAGAGGAGGAGGAGGAGGAGGAGGAGGGAGGAGGCGGAGGCGGCGGAGGAGGAGGAGGAGGAGGAGGAGGGGGGTGGGTGGTAAATGGGAAAAAAATAGGGTGCAAGCTGGGTACAAGATTAAACACACACACACACACACACACACACACACGCGCACACGCACACACACACACACACGCACACGCAACACTGACCTAGTTTCCCTCACGTTAAAGCTGTCAGCTGGTCGAAGAGGACAGCCACACCCCCACCACACCACCCCAACCACCCCCACCATCACTGCTCCTTTGTCTAGCTCGCTGGTCACGGCATACCATCACCCCTTCCCTACCTTCACCCCACCACACCCAACTAGCTTCTTCACCCCTCCTCTACCCCCAACACCCCTACCATACATACCATCACCCCCTCACCTCCCCCCACCAGTGCCACCACACACCCAACTAGCTACTTCCCCCATCCTCTCCGCCCCATACCCCCAACTAGCCTCTTCCCCCCACCACCCCCCCTACTCTTCCCCCCCCCCAAAACCAACTACCTTCTTCCCAACACCCCCCTTTCCTAACTTCCTTTCCCCTCTCCCCCCCAAACACCCCCACCTAGCTCTTCCCCCCTCTACTCCCAAAAAAAACCCCCACCTAGCCTCTCCCCCAAACCCCCACCTAGCTCTTCCCCCCCTCTTTCTCCCCAAAACACCCCCACCTAGCCTCTCCCCCAATCCCCCCCTCTACTCCCCCAAAACACCCCACCTAGCCTCTCCCCCAACCCCCCCCCCTACTCCCCAAAACACCCCCACCTAGCCTCTCCCCCAATCCCCCCAAACCCAGCTTCACGCCCCCTCTTCCCATACCCCTATCTAGCTTCTTCCCCCCTCCCCTCTCCAACACCTCAACCTAGCTTCACCCCCCCCCAAAACACCCCAACGTAGCTTCATTAAAACTTTATCGCAAACACCTGCCCCTTTCCTTCCTTCCTCCCCTCTCCATATTTCCAACACGATTTATGAAGGTCCAAATTTATTAAAGTTATTTTTAGTTACGGTTCAGGTTATTCTGGTATACAATCCATCATGGGAATTGGGTCACGGATAACGATGGTCCAGGTTTTGGTTGGTAGTGTCTATAATGTAAGGTTATATGGCCGGATTTTTCAACTTAAGTTACGTATGTTATGCGTATGTTACGTATTCATGGCGGATTTTTGCCTTAAATTTCCTTGATTTTTCTTATTCTTCAATTATTTGATACACGTTGGGATAATCTACATAAATACGACTCCAGTGTTAGTCATTTCGTTCCTTTGTCGTGTTATTTTAGCTGGAATTAGTTTTATGTTATTGTTTTGGCCCACATAAAGGGTTATATTGCTGGTTTTGTTACATGTGTTTATCATTGTGATTGGTTGTGATGATACGAGGAATGCACCAATCAGCTGCCACGTAGAAAAGGGGGGGGGGGAAGGCAGGGGGCGTGGCTTCTGGGTATGTTGAACGTAAATTTATTATAGTATTGGTGAGACTAACTTAGTGTGCCTTTGTGTGGTTACATTATCTTATATATTTACCTCACATATGGAAGTCTATAGTCTCTCTACACACATGAAAGCAATCCTGGTATAATACGTTATCTAATAAATTTATCTCTTTTTACAATGTATTTATTTATATCAATATTTTATTTATCTATCTATTATCTATTTGTACCTCATATATAAGTATCTACACATATAAAGGCAATCCTGGTGGTCAAATGAGCTAAATTCAATACAAGGGGTGAATCTGAACACGTCAACTCTAATAACAACAAATAAAATCCAGGTATATTCGAAAGACAAAGAAACTGTATACGGTATTTGGGGTTTAGCCTTTCTATTGTACCTCTACTTCAGTTTGCTGCTGTTTATATTACTGCTACCTACTGATCCTTCCTAACTTCCTATGCTATAATGTCTCTCTGTCCGTCTGTCTCTCTGCCCGTCTCTGTCTCTCTGCCCGTCTGTCTCTGTCTCTCTGTCCGTCTGTCTCTCTGTCTGTCTCCCTCTCTCCACTCCTTCCTGCATAGTTAGTCCTCTCACGCCCACAGAAAATGGACCCGTCACTCCCCAAAGAAAATCTACGCGTGGACTTAACAGGGTGACTCAAGCAAATGTTCACAGGCGTAGAAACTATAACCTGACACGAATATAGTTATGAGAACTATATAACTTAACACACACACATACACACACATACACACACACACACACACACAAAATAACGTCATTTTCGTACAACTAACGTAAATATAAGCTTGAAAATTACGCTGCCTTGAATAGCCCTGTGAATTTCTGGACACAAATATGAACTAACCACAACGAGAAATAAACTGACGAAAAAGATGGAAGACAAATATATAACAATCTACTCTTCCATTTTAAACGCCAAGCTACAGTAACCGAGTCTAACTTTGCTACATAACTAACAATTTCTTCATTCTAAACGCATTTACTATACCGTGGCTAACCTTACTACAAAAAAGTTGCTATATCGAGACCCCCTTCCCCCCATCCCTCCTAGTGACGCACGGGCTGGAGGAGAGAGAGAGAGAGAGAGAGAGAGAGAGAGAGAGAGAGAGAGGAGAGAGAGAGAGAGAGATGAGAGGAGAGAGAGGAGAGGAAGGAAGGGAGAGGAGGCAGACAAGAGACGAGAGAGAAGAGAGAGAGAGAGAGAGCAGAGAGAGAGAGGAGAGAGAGAGAGAGGAGAGAGAGACGAGAGAGGAGAGAGAGAGAGAGAGAAAAAGAGAGAAAGAGAGGGGAAGGAAGGAGAGGAGCAGCAAGAGAGAGAGAGAGAGAGAGAGAGAGAGAGAGAGAGAGAGAGAGAGAGAGAGAGAGAGAGAGAGAGAGATAGAGAGAGAGAGAGAGGAGAGAGAGGAGAGAGAGAGAGAGAGAAAGGAGGAAGGAGAGAGGCAGACGAGAGAGAGAGAGAGAGGGAGAGAGAGAAGAGAAGAGAGAGAGAGAGAGAGAGGAGAGAAGAGAGAAGAGAGAGAGAAGAGAGAGAAGAGAGAGAAGAGAGAGAGAGAGAGAGGAGAGAAGAAGAGGAGAGAGAGAGAGAGAGAGAGAGAGAGAGAGAGAGAGAGAGAGAGAGAGAGAAGGAGAGAGAGAGAAGGAAGGAAGAAGGGAGAGGGGGAAGAGAGAGAGAGAGAGAGAGAGAGAGAGAGAGAGAGAGAGAGAGAGAAGAGAGAGAGAGAGAGAGAGAGATATGAAGGGTGTCTGCTAGGGCGTTGGCTGAGTTATGAAGGCTGAAGGTATTAGACTACTGTGGCTTTGATTACTGTGGTTAGTCTTGCTGCTTCATCGCACTATGACGAATAATGATACTAATAATTTCCTACCTCTCTCTCTCTCTCTCTCTCTCTCTCTCTCTAACAGTTTACAGAGAAGTTACATTCAACATTACATTGGAGTATAGTAACTTAGTCTCTCATAGTAATTCTCTCTCTCTCTCTCTCTCTCTCTCTCTCTCTCTCTCTCCTACTATTACAACTACAATCATCACTACCACATCCTTTTCCTCCTGCAAACACATCATCTCTCCTCCTCCTCCTCCTCCTACTACTACTACAATAGCTTCAAGGACAACGCTATTTTTTCTCTCACGGTTATTTTTCGTCAGAAACGGTATTTTTCCTAGAGAAAACATTTGAAAACCCATTAAGAGAAGGGGTTTAAAAATAGAAAGTTTTTTTACCCCTCAAAGGGGTTTAACCTATGTCCCCAAAATATCTGCCCCCCTTTTTCTTTATGAAACACTGCCTTTTCTTCCCTTACAAATTTTAGGGAAACACGGGGTTTTATACGGGGCCCCCCAAAGGGCCCCCAAAGGGGGCCCCCAAGGGCCATTATTTTGCACTTTTATTTTTAAGCATTAGTCCCCTTTTCCCTTTTAAAAGTGCACCAAAATTGAGAAATTTACATTTTTTAAAGGGGGGGTTTCCCCCCGGCCCACCTTAGAGGGTTTGGAATCCCCCCACCAAGTTTTAAAAAATGGGGCCCCCAAAACAGCATTTCGCATAGGGCCCCCAAAAGGCTAGAAACGGCACTGCCACTCAAGCAACTCTCTATGTCGCCCCCTGTCCCGTTTCTTTACCTTTCTCTATGTCAACCTCTGTTTCTGTACCCTTTTCTCCTTCACCTTAACACTGCCTTCTATTTCCACTCATGTTATAGTCTATGCCGCCCTCTGTTTATCACCACCACCTCACCCCCCCACTGCCTCTTTTCCCCAAAAACCCCGGGGCCTAAAAACCCATGATCCTCGGGGCGCTATTTCGTATCCCACCGGGGCCCCCCAATAATGGGCCGGGAAACCCCCCAAAAATCCACCCAATAGCACCCTTCTTTGAAATATTAAAGGATCACCCCCTTTATTAAACCCCCTCTATAGCTGTCTGGGTTAAGAATAAGGGGTGGAAGAAATTTTGAAGATAAAAACCCTTAAAAAAAAGGGTTGTAAACATTGTTTTTTGTTTTAGTTTTTTGTTTGTTTTAAAAATCTTCCCTCTCTCTCTCTCTCCCCTTTTCTTTTCCCCAGGGGAATTTAACACCCCACCATCCGCCCCACCCCCCTTCCTGGCACCAACACACATACAAAATACACACACACACACCACACCCCACAAACAAACACCACACACACAAAAACACGGGACACAGTGGGGGGCTGGTGTGGGTGTAAAGATGGTAGGCCCCTTATAACACAGGGAACCTTATAACCCCCCCCATAATGCTCCACCACCACCACCATTGCCCCCACCATCATCACCACCACCATTACCCCCACCATCATCACAACCACCATTACAACCACCATCATCACAACCACCATTACAACCTCCACTTACACTTTTAAATTTCCACTTCCACCCCGACAAAATTTCGAGGGGAGAGAGGGGAGGGGGGGCAAAGAGAGAGAGAGAGAGAGAGGGGGGAGAGAGAGGGGAGAGAGAGAGAGAGAGAGAGAGAGGGGAGAGGGGAGGAGAGAGAGAAAAGAGAGAGAGAGACAAATGAATAAAAAGTAGGGGAAAGGGAAAGAAAGATATAAGGGAAAAAAAGGAAAGGCAAAAATAAAGACAAGAATGGGGAAAAGAAGAAAAGGATAAAAAGAAAGAAGAGGAATAAATGATAAAGGAGTGGGAATAGTAGAAAGGGGTTAGAGAGGGGGGGAGAGGAACGGAAAAAACAAAAAACGGGGAAAAGAAAAAAGAAAAAAAAGGAAAAGAAGATGAAGAAGAAAAAAAGATTTTAAAAAAAAAAAAAAAAAAATGAAAATGGAGATGAAATAAATAGGAAAGGAGGTGGGTTTAAAAGGGAAAAGAGGAGGAGGGGAGGGGAGGAGGGGGAGGGGAAAGGGGGAGGAGGAGGAGGGGAGGAAGGGGGAGGAGGAGGAGGGGAAGGGGAGGAGGCGCTAGAGGGGAAGCAAGGGCACCCCACACACACACAAAACCCCACAAAACACACACCCCACACACACAAAGACACACACAACAGAACACACACACACACACCCCACACACATACAGGGAATAAAAAAGTTGGGCGCCCCAAAATCCCCGTCCATAAAACGCGTTTTTAAAACCTTTAAATCCCCCCCCCTTCACCCTTACCCCAAACCCCCCCTTTTTCCCCTTTCCCCCCCCCTCCCTTTCCCCCTCTCCCCATTATATCCCCCCCTCCCTTAAGCCCCCAAAGGGCAAAAAGGCCTCTAAATGTGGGGTGTGGTGTGTGGTGTGTGTGTTTTTTTTTGGGGGTTTTTTGTGTGGTGTGTGTGTGTGTTGTGGGGTGTGTATGTGGTTTTTTGTGTGTTGTGTGGGGTGTTTTGTGTGGGGTGTTGTGTGTGTGTGTGTGGTTTTTAAAGTTGTGTGGTTTATGTTTCTTGTGAAAAAGTTCCGTTTTGGGGGAAAGGGGTGAAAAGGGAAGGGCCCGGAGGAGGGGAGGGGGAAGGGAAGGGGGAAAGGGGGAGGAAAGGAAAGGGGGGGGGAGGAGGGGGGGGGAGGAGGGGGGAGGAGGGGAGAAGGAGGAGGAGGAAAAAA
This sequence comes from Chionoecetes opilio, assembly GCA_016584305.1. Lineage (NCBI taxonomy): Eukaryota > Metazoa > Arthropoda > Malacostraca > Decapoda > Majidae > Chionoecetes > Chionoecetes opilio. The sequence goes on from JACEEZ010021706.1 coordinate 273,007, forward strand.
GGGGGGAGGAGGAGGGAGGGAGGAGGAGGGGAGGTAGGAGTTGTAGGGGGGAAGAAGGGAGGGGGAGGAGGGGGGGAGGGGGAAAGGGGGGAGGGGGGAGGTGGGGGAGGGGGACTAGGAGGAGGAGACTAGGAGGAAGGGGGAAGAGGGGCTAGGAGGAGGAGGACTAGGAGGAAAGGGGGAGGGAGGAGGGGAGGAGGAGGAGGAAAGGGGGAAAGGAGGAGGGGAGGAGGGGGAGGAGGAGGGGGAGGGGAAGGGTAGGAGGTAGGGGGTTTTAAAGGGGCCACAGGTAAATTTGGGAAACCAAGGAAAGGGGGAAAGACAGGGGAGGGAAGGAAGGGAAAGGAAAAAAAAAAGGGGAAAAAGGGGAAGGAGGAAAAAACAAAATGAGGAAGGAAAAAACAAGGGAAAAAAAAAAGGAAAAAAAAAAATGATAAGGAGGAAAGGGCAAGAAAAAAGGAAGGAAAAAGGGAAAGGAAAAAGGGAAAGGGGGGAGGGCAGGTGAGGGGAAAAGGGAAATAAAAAGGTGAAGGAAAAAAACAGGGGGAAAAAGACTTTTATAAAAAAAGGGGAAAGGGGGGAAAAGGGAGGAGGGGGATAAGGAGAGAGGAGAGGAGGGGGGGAAAATGGGAAAAAAAGAGAAAAAGGAAGGAAGGAAGAAAGGAAACCCTATGAGGGGAAAAAGGGAAAATAGTTTAAAAGAGGGGGAAACATGAAAATGAAAACAAGAAATGAAAGAGAGAAACGAAAGAGAATAAGGAAGGAAGAGAAGGAAAAACGTAAGAGGGAACAAGGAGAAGTGAGTAAATGAGGGAAGAGACAAAAGGAATTAGCGAAAGGGTGAAGAGGAGGCAAGAAAAGGACAATAAAGAGATGAAGGAGGAAGAGGAAGAAGGGGGAAGGGGAAAAAGAGGAAAAGGGAAAAAAGTTGAGGTAACAAAGGGGAAAATTAGGGAAAAAAGGGAAGAACAAAAGGAAAATTTAAGGAAAGGGGAAAAGGAAAGGGAAGAAAGGAACCCCCAAGGACATAAGGAGGGGAAAATAAAAAAGAGAAGGTAAGGGCGTGAAGGAGGGAGGAACCAAGGGACCTGACGCCCACCCTACGCCCATCTTCGGGCCGCAGTTGTAAACCGGCCCCCCCACAACCCCCCTTTAAATTTTTCAATAAAGGGGCAGGAGGTAGGGAAAAGGCGGGGGGGGAGTTTGGGGGTGAACCCCCCCAAAGGAAAAAAAAGGAAAAAAAGGGAACTGACAAATAAATTTTGTTTAGGAGGGGAGGAGGAGGAGGAAAGGGGGAGGAGGAGGAGGGGAGGGGAGGAGGGGGGAGGGTTTAGACTTGTGGGGGTAAAAACCAAAAAAAAAGGGGCGGCAGAATATTTCGTTGAGGAAAGAAGAGGAGGAGGGGGGGGCGAGGAGGAGGAGGAGGGGGAGGAGGAGGAGGAGGAGGAGGGGGAGGAGGAGGAGGGCCCGAATTGTGCGTTTAAAAAAAAAAAAGGGGTGACAAAATATTTCGTTGAGGAAAGGAAGAAGGGAGGAGGGGGGGGAGGAGGGGGAAAGGGGGGCGGGAGGGGGAGGGGGAGGAAGGGAAGAGGGAGGAAGAGGGAAAAGGAAGAGGGAGGAGGGGGGGAAAGGAGGAGGAGGGGAGGGAGGTCCGGCTTGTGCGGTAAAGACAAAGGGCATTTTTTAAAATGTCGTCACCCCGGGGAGACTGTCCGGGTTTGCCGTTTTTCACAAATAGAAAATCCCCATTTCATCCCTCCGACAACTCATTTCCATTTTACGACGCACGCTACATAGATCAGATAGATAGACAGATAAGTTTTCTGCTACAATTTTCTACTGTCCTTGCCCTCCCTTCTACCTTACCTGCCTCGGTTCTGTCATGACGCAAAACAGAGACGGGGTAAAAGAACCCCGGTTAAAAAGGGTATAAAAAAAAAGGCTTTCAAAGGGAAAATTTTTTCTTTCCCGTAAAACTGTAAACACTCGAGGCTCTGGGCAAGGCAGGGAGACGGGCTGGCTATGTGCTTACGTCTCCATGCCCTTGGTTACATACATACATACATACACTGCTCTCTCTCTCTCTCTCTTTTCTCTATTCCCCTCCCTTCTCTTCTACTCTTCCATCTTTTTAATCTCATATACTTCCCTCGTAACTCTTCCCTTCCATCTCCTCCCCTCTCTTCCCTTCCATCTACTCCCCTCTCTTCCCTTCCATCTACTCCCCTCTCTTCCCTTCCATCTACTCCCCCCTCTTCCCCCTTTCCCTCCCACTCCCCTCTTCCCCTTCCCCTTTTTTCCTTTTTTCTCTCTTTTCTTTTTTTTACTCCCTTCCTCTTTCCCTCCAAAACCCCCTCCCCGAAACCCCCTTTTCCCTCCCTCTCTCTCCCTTTTTACTCTCCTTCCCACCCTTTACTCTCCTTCTCTCACTCTCCCTCCTCTTCCTTTTTACTCTCCCTCTCTCCCTCTTTACTCTCCCTACCCTCACTCCCTCCTCTCCCTCTCTTCCTTCTCTCTTACCCTCCTCTCCCTCTCTCATACCCTTTACTCTCCCTCCTCTCTCCCTTTTTACTCTCCCACTCCCGCCCTCCCTGCCTCCTCCAGCCGTTACCTCGCACCCTTGCACAATATTATCACAGTCTCCTTGCGCCATTATCAGTCCTCATAATGGCGCCCTGCCCTGATCCACCCCTTTAAGGCGCAACACCCCCCATGGGCACAACAAGGGGGCAAGGGCAGGGGTTCAATGGGTCAATAATTCAATGGGTCTATAGCTTCCATTCACCACCATTAGTTACTACCTACCGCCTCCTCCTCTATGGTAGTAAGGGGGAGGGTAATTTGGGAGTAGTGGTTTTTTTTGTTTCTATGTAAGGGGGGGTTTTGTTAGGGGTAATTTTTTTGTGTGGGTTTGTTAGACTGGCCCGGGTTTTTTTTAAATTGGGTCCCCTTTGGTGGGCTCTCTCCGGGGCCCGTGTCTCTCTTCTCTCTCTCTCTCCCCTCTCTCTCTTTTGAAAAATTTTTTTGGATTAATAATTTTTCCCCCGGGGAATTTTTTTGGGTGCTTTTTTTTTTTCCTTTAACTTTTCCCCTCTCTCTCTCTCTCTCTCTCTCTCTCTCTCTCTCTCTCTCTCTCTCACAATCACAGTGATACAGTCTCTTGTTTTAAGCATAATAAATTATGGGCTTAAGATCTGGGGAGTGGCAAGTGCAACTCATTTGCAACGCATTCAGAAAATGCAGAACTTTGCCGCAAAAGTTGCACTGGGCGGCACAAAATTTGAACACGTAACGCCATACCTGAGAGAGCTCAAGTGGCTAAAGGTAAAGGAAAGGTATAATTACGAGCTTGGCCTTACTGTTTATAATATCTTATAGAAGATTACCATGTTGGTTGTTCCCACTACCCATGGTAAGAGAGACACATAATGTAAACACAAGACATCAGCACCAGCTGTACGTTCCCAAAACAAACACATACACAGGAGACAGGTCAGTGCTGGTGTCTGCACCTCAACTATGGAACAGTCTTCCTACTCATATTAAGAACACCAAATGTATGTCTACTTTTAAAAAGAAGCTTACAAGCTATCTTTTAATGCTTGACCATTAACTTTACTTGATTTTATGACATTTATATGATTACACAACTTTGTATGAACTATTTTAAATTTACGTTTTTCTTACTTTTAAATGACAACATACTTGTGTATGACTATTTTTACTATTTATTATTTTATTTTATTTTATTTTATTTTATTTTATTTTATTTTATTTTATTTTATTATTATTATTTACTATTCTATGATTTTACTATTTTAATGTGTGTACACACTTGTGTGTTTTATTGTATGTTTAAGATTTTACTGTGTATTTGATATTCGCATTATTGTATTATACGTATAAGATGTACAAGAATAACCATTGTAAAATGGAAATAAAATTTCTGATTCTGACTCTCTTTCTCTCTCTCTCTTCCCATCTTCATTACACTTCATCATAGCCAACACACAAATCACCCCTACGTGTAATCACCACCCCTATATATGAGGGTATGGATGGGCGTGGCCTCTCCGCCCGCCCGCACCTCACGCCCACGCCTGCTTATGGGGCGTGGGATACCTGTTGTTGATCTACCTTTACTTGTTACACCTTTACTTGTTGCTTGTTGCTACCTGTTCCTTTACTTAATTGAAGGGGTATAGGTGGGGTGTGGATTTTAAAGTTCTGTATATATGGGGACTACTACTACTACTACTACTACTACTACTACTACTATCTACTACTACTACTACTACTACTACTACTACTACTACTACTACTTCTACTACTGTTGCTGCTGCTACTACTACTGCTACTACTGCACTAGCTACTACTACTACTACTACTACTACTACTACTACTACTACTATTCTACTACTACTACTACACGTTGCTGTCTACTACTACTACTGTACTACTAATTCTACTACTACTACTACTACTATACTACACTATTACTACTACTACTACTACTACTACTACTACTACTACTACTACTTACTACTACTACTACTTCTACTACTACTACTACCACTGTTGCTGCTGCTACTACTACTACTGCTACTACTAATTCTACTACTACTACTACTAATACTACTACTACCACTGTTACTACTACTACTACTACTACTACTACTACTACTACTACTACTACTACTACTACTACACATACTACTACTTCTACACGTCTACTCTACTACTACTACCTACTACTATTACATACTACTACTACTACTACCCACTACTAACTACTACTACTACTACTACTACTACCACTGTTGCTGCTGCTACTACTACTACTACTACAATACAATTACTACTCCCACTACAATATTACTACTATTACTACTACTACTACAATACTACAATACTACTACTACTACTACTAAGGCAATAAACTACAAAACTATACACACAATATCATACTACTACAAATGATAACTCCCACTACAACACTATACACTAACACTATTCACTAAAAAATATACACACTGAGATTTTAAGGCAGAATAAGGCGTGGACTCCTTGAGTCAAAATGAAGTCGCCCTTGAGAATATGACCGAATTTTTACTTCTAAAAAATAAGAAAAAATGAAAAGTAGGGCAGAGGAAAAAATAAAGGCGAGAAAAGGCACAGAGAAAATGAAGGCCAGAAAAAGGCACAGAGAAAATGAAGGCCAGAAAAAGGCACAGAGAAAATGAAGGCGAGAAAAAGGCACAGAGAAAATGAAGGCCAGAAAAAGGCACAGAGAAAATGAAGGCCAGAAAAGGGGCACACAGAAAAAGTTAAAAGGGCACACACAAAAATGAAAAGTAAGGGCACAGAAAAAAATTATAAGGGCACAGAAAAAAATGAAAAGGGCACAGAAAAAAATGAAAAGTAAGGGCACAGAAAAAAAATAAAAGTAAGGGCAGACAAAAATGAAAAGTAAGGGCACAGAAAAAAATGAAAAGGGCACAGAAAAAAAAGAAAAGTAAGAGCAGACAAAAATTAAAAGGGCACAGAAAAAAATGAAAAGTAAGGGCACAGAAAAAAATTATAAGTAAGGGCAGACAAAAATGAAAAATAAGGGCACAGAAAAAAAAAGGAAATGCAGGCAAGAAAGGCACACGAAAAAAAAAAAAAAAAAAAAAAAAAGGGGCGCAGTAAAAATGAAGGCTAGAATAAGTGACAAGATTTAATAATTTTACGTATTTCCATATTTTGTTCTCATTTGCATTATTAATTAAACTTCCTCGTGTGTTTTCCTTCCCTGCGAGTGTCTTATTATTCTTGACGAGTTGAAAAAATAGAGCATGAATTAAAACAAAGAAAAGAAATAGGTTTAACGTAAAGAACGGATCATTTTTTTATATTATATTTTTTGACACTCGCGTTTCATCATCAACTTTCCAAAAAAATAATGAAGTTAATGAAGCTACAGAGAATAAAAGGCTTTGAGGAGGCGGTCAATTACCCTGCCTAATGTATTGTGTGTGTTAGAGAGAGAGAGAGAGGGGGAGAGAGAGAGCGAGAGAGGGCGGAGACGAGAGAGAGAGAGAGAGAGAGGAGAGAGTGAGAGGGGAGAGGAGAGGGGAAAAGGAGGAGAGAGCAGAGAGAGAGAGAGAGAGAGAGAGAGAGAGAGAGAGAGAGAGAGAGAGAGAGTCTGTTCTTGCTGCCTTCCCATCACAACACAAACTAACACAAGCAAACAGAACTTATTAATCAACAACAACAACAACAACAACAACAACAAAAACAACAACAATAACAATAACAATAACAACAACAACAACAACAATAACAACAGATTCTATGAACAAAAACAACGTAAAAACTGCTCTAGCCCCGCCCCGCGACCCTGGAAAGCCCCTTCAAACAAGCCCCCTGCTTCTGCCTACCCTGCCCTACCCTCTCTCTCCCTACCCCCTGCCGTCTCTCCCTGCCTAACCCTGCCAAGCACAAACCACGAGGACATTCATATCTAAGCAGGTTTTATTTCCCTGTCTATCTGTATATTATTTTCTTTACTTTACTTTTACTTTAATTTTACTCTACTTTACTTTACTTTAATTTTACTCTACTTTACTTTACTTTAATTTTACTCTACTTTACTTTACTTTAATTTTACTCTACTTTACTTTACTTTAATTTTACTCTACTTTACTTTACTTTACTTTACTTTACTTTTACTCTACTTTACTTTACTTTACTTTAATTTTACTCTACTCTATTCTATTTTACTTTAATTTTACTCTACTTTACTTTTACTTTACTTTACTTTACTTTAATTTTACTCTACTTACCTTTACTTTACTTTAATTTTACTCTACTTTACTTTACTTTACTTTTACTCTACTTTACTTTACTTTACTTTACTTTTACTCTACTTTACTTTACTTTAATTTTACTCTACTCTACTTTACTTTACTTTACTTTTACTCTACTTTACTTTACTTTAATTTTACTCTAC
>JACEEZ010021706.1:285000-297500 GCA_016584305.1 Chionoecetes opilio
CGAAAACTAACTGAATATACCAAATTAGTTAGTGGACAAGCATACTAAACAGGTCATATCTATAAAATATTGCTTATAGTCACTAAAGAAATAACGTTCTAGGTCTGAAGGGGAAAGTTATGCCTGTGTTTACCTGATACTATGGTTAACTATGATAAAATACAGCTGTGATTTAGAAGAAGTGTAGTATTCCCTTCTCCTGGCATCAAATATCAGTCAGTAAGCAGCAATGGGGCAGCATTTTTCACCTCGTTAAAAAAAAAAAAACTGAGTATAGTCCCTCCCTGCTCCCTACCCCAAGCCCCTTACATATAGCCAACCCCTTCCTTTTACCTCCAACAGTCAGCCTGAAAACCACGCCATACCCCCCACCTACAAGCAGGCTACCCATTCACACCCACACCTACACGCACACACATACCCAATAAAAAACCAATATTCACCTAAAAATCAATGCTCCGTCTATAAACGCTAAATACTATAAACTATACTATAAACTATACTATAAACTATATAATATAACCTAAAAAAAAGAAAAAAAGTGGAATAAATTAATAGCCACTGAAAAAAACTGATCGCATATTTTTTTTTTTTTTTTGTAAAGTATATGCAGCTCTACCCTTTCTCCTTACCCTGTCATACCCTGCTTTACTTTCCCCTGTCTCATTCACTCTTCCACCCTGCCTAGAACCCTATGTAACCCTGCCTAACTCTGTCCTTACCCTGTTATACCCTGTTTTACCTTCCCCTGTCCATTCACCATTCCACCATGCCTAACCCTATGTAACCCTGCCAGTGTCCTTTCCAGTTACCCTGCTTCGCCTAACCTTGTCTTTCAACATTATATATATATATAAAAAAAAAACCTCTTAAGACTTTCCCAAGAAAAACCGAAACTCTTAGAAATCCTAGTTTTCTCGAGTTTGCTATCCACCGAAAACTTAAAATCCTTGTATTATTGCGTCAGACATCTTTGTATTGTGGCGTCAGTGTCCGCGATATATACCCTGCTTTACCCTGTCTTTCCCTATACCCTGCAGTACCCTGGCGCCGTTACAGGGGGGGGCAGGGGGTCAGGGGCGGCAGGGAACAAAAGGGCGTCATGAGCCCCGTGGTGAATCACAAGAATGCTGCCAGCTCCCTCTCTCACTTCAAGGATTTCCCGCGTACGTACACAGCTGTCCACCCGTCACACGCACACGCACACACATACACACGCGCACACACACATGAAACATAACGCGCCTCTACGCACGCACGACTGCCGCTGTGTGTGCCTCTGGAGACGGTGGAAAGCCTGTTATGTGGTGTGGCTTGCCTTGGCTTCGATCGGCTTGTACATACACCGGCCACCGACCCGTCATACAAGGATTTTAGGTTTTCGGCGGAGATTGTAAACTGGAGAATACTAGCATTTCTTAAGAGTCTAGGTTTTTTTCAAGATCTATATAGGTAGTTGATTGGCTGGCTGTAACACTGTCAACTCATATGTGTCTATCTGTCCTCTACTATCTATCAATCTAACTCACTTTTCAACTACCTATTACGGTTATTATATCTATCGTGGACTAGTTTGTTTGTTTGTTGGTGGTGTGTGATGTTTGGTTTCTATATGTAGTTTGGTTCACTTTTTTTTTTTTTTAGTGTCTATTAATCTTGGTTTTTTTATACTAGGATTAAAGAGTTGTATTTTTTTATATCATGTTAGGTGATGTAATATAATTCATATTAAGTTTTTTTTCTTCTTGTGGTGAGTTGATAGACGTGGGGGAGCAGTGATTATTGGAGTTAATGTTGGGTTTTTTAACATTCTGATTCAGTTATTTTCTAGTGGATAATATTATCATCATTATTGTATGATTGCTACTACCGCCACAACTACTACTTACCACTACCACTACCACTCCTACAACAACAACTACCACTACAACAACAAAAATTCCCAGTAGAGGTGACGCTGGCTTGAAGTGGCGCAAACAGCTGAGTATAGGTTGAGCATTTTGTGTCAGCGTGTGGCGAGGCGTGGCGAGGCGTGACGTGGCGCGGCGCTATTACGGCCAGGCAGACAGACAGGTAAGCAGTGACCAGGTAGGGAGAGGCGCGCACGTTCCCACGCCACCCTCGCCACGCTGCCTCACCTTCGCAGCACCGCCACACAATCACCCAAAGCCAAATAGAAATTCCCGAAGTGATAAAGAAAAAATAATGTGACCAGCCGTCTTTACTGTGAGGGTCGTCTTTAGACTTTACTTGCATGAATGTATGTATGTGTGTATGTGTGTCCTATTTTACGGTATGGGGAGGGGCACGTGGGTACATAGGAGAGGGTAAAGTATGGGGATATGGGTATAGAATAGGAGGGTGAATGGGTGGAAGGGATGTGGATAGGAGATGGGGGATAGAAGGAGAGGTAAGAAAGGTGGGGATAGGAGAGAGGAGAGGTAAGGAAGATGGAAATGTGAGAGAAGTAGAATGAAGATGGGAATGGAAAAAATGGATAGGTGGGGAAAAGATGAGGATAGGATATGGGGGATAGAAGGAGAGGTACGAAATATGGGGGTGGAAAAAAGAGGAGGGGAAAGATGGTATGGAAAGTAGATAGGGGAATGGACAGGGGTGTGACAGGGGATGGCAGGGGCAGAACAGGGACACAGGGACGGTAGGTGACGACATGAACACAATAGGTAAGCGTCATACCTTCAAAAGCCTTCACTTACATCTGACAGAAAAGTTCCATGAGAATAATAATAATCAACGTTCTTTTTGACGAGACAGTTTTGTGCCTGGTCCAAAACACCGGGAGAGATGAGAGAGAGAGAGAGAGAGAGAGAGAGAGAGAGAGAGAGAGAGAGAAGAGAGAGAGAGAGAGAGAGAGAGAGAGGAGAGAGAGAGAGAGAGAGAGAGACGAGAAGAGAGAGAGAGAGAGAGAGAGAGAGAGAGAGAGAGAGCATAAAGAAATAAGGAAGCTACAGACATGAGACCTACACGTGGTAGTTCCTGTAGAGAGAGGAGAGAGAGAGAGAGATGAGAGAGGAGAGAGAGAGAGAGAGAGAAGGAAGGAGAGAGAGATGAAGGAGAGCAGAGAGAGAGGATGAGAGGGGCTGAAAGAAGGGTAAGAAGTGAAGGGATGCGAGGAGAGTACGAAGGTTTGGATAGGAAGGAAGGAAGGAAGGGGGAGAGAGGGGGGAGGACAGAGGGAGGAGGGGAAGGGGGAGAGGACAGAGGGAGGAGTGGAAGGGGAAGGGGGAGTAAGGGGAAGAGGGAGGAGGGGAAGGAGAGCGCTAAGAAGGGAGACACAGCAACTTTAACATCGCCACGGCCACACCAAGGACACGACGCAGACGACACGGCGGCGATGACGACGGAGAGGCTGACGAGGGTTTTATCAACAGACAATTGACATTTTAAGATACTATGAGATGAATAGAAATACGTCATTTATATATTAAAAGAACTAGGGGAACCAAGAATATATGAACCAAATTTTGCTACAATTTCAATGATCTATTTTACCACTCCGCAAGCACTGTGACGCAACTCATTTCCTACTAGTGATAGCCTGCCACCCATGTCCGGCTCATCTCCAGTACAACAGCTTTGATCAGGAATCGTTCGGGTGCGGGAGGCGGGCCAGAGAATGACACCTCACTCTTTCGCTCGTCTGCACAAACAAATCCCAGAATATTTCCTCTTTTTAACCAGTTGTATTGTTTCGAGTCTCTCTCTCTCTCTCTCTCTCTCTCTCTCTCTCTCTCTCTCTTTCTCTAACCGACATGTACAGTATCTAGTTATTCAAGATATCCGCATCCATAGATTCACCTCTAGTCACCACGTGCTTACCTGCAGTTCCGGGGGTCCTCCTTCGTCCCTAATGAGGAGGAGGTAGCTCTGGCCGTCCAGCACGATCTCCTTCTTGAAGCGGCCGCCCTCGGGACTCTCCTCCTGCATGTACGACCCCGTCAGGTACCTGGGGACAGAAGGGGACGACGACCTCTTACTTACTGCCACGACTCTACTTTCCTGTGACTTTAACTCTACTTTCAAATATGCTATTTTTGTTCCTCTAACTTCCATAACTCACTTTCAACTTTACTATTTTGTGTGCCTCTAACTCTAACACGTAGAAACTGTAGTGGTAGAAAGATATAAGATAAGATACTTTGATCCTATCTAGACATAACACTTTGCAAGTGCCAACTACAAGGTTATTGACTATACAAAGCGCCACCACGCCAAGACGAACTTGGTGGACTCGAACCACTGACCGAATGCAGGGACTCTGCACACTAGTCCACGATTCTACCAACCGCGCCACCCTGACGGGTGTAGTGGTAGAAAGGTATGATGACGCTTCTAAAACGACATCTTACTTACACTACACGACTCTAATTTAAGTTTGGCTATTTTTGTGCCTGGCTCTACTTTCAACTTTATATATTTTTGTGACTTTACTTTCCAACTATAACTAACTATACTTTCAACTTTAGATAGTTTTGTGACTTTACTTTCCAACTATAACTAACTATACTTTCAACTTTAGATAGTTTTGTGACTTTACTTTCCAACTATAACTAACTATACTTTCAACTTTGCTATGTTTGTGCCTCTAACACTAACACGCACACTACTTCCAACACTTATATTTCAACTTTGCTATTTTTGTGCCTCTAACACTAACACGCACACTGCTTCCAACACTTATATTTCAACTTTGCTATTTTTGTGCCTCTAACACTAACACGCACACTACTTCCACCACTTATATTTCAACTTTGCTATTTTTGTGCCTCTAACACTAACACGCACACTGCTTCCACCACTTATATTTCAACTTTGCTATTTTTGTGCCTCTAACTGTACCGTAACACGTAGAAACTATAATGGTAGAAAGGTATGATGACGCTTCTAAAACGTAACATATAGGAGAAAAAAACTAAAAAGAGAAAACTTGTCATTTTTAACTCTGAAACCACACCGTTGGACTTCATTTAAGCTCAATAACAAACAAAAAAATTAATAAATAAATAAATACAAAATAAATACAAAACAAAAATAGGTAAATAAAAAAAAACCATAGAAACCCAAACAAACACAAATGATGCAGCTTATGAGCGATGCCTGCAAAAAAAAAAAAAAAAAAAAAAAAAAAATCATCGAAACCTACACAGACAATTTACAAAACCCATTTAAACCCCATGATTCCCGCGGGACCCCTGGGCAGTGACTCACCTGTGCACCAGCGCGGACTTGCCCGAGGAGAGGGAACCCACGATCCCGAGCCGCAGGTCGGGCACGCCTCGAGACAGCGTCCATTCCTGCGAGTTGACGAACGAGTCTGAAAAGGAGAGAAAGAAAAAAGTTAGAAGGTTAGGTTACTCTCTCTCTCTCTCTCTTTTCTCTCTATTATATATATATATATATTTTATATTATTATCAATCTCCTATTTACTCTATTCATCCTTTCCATTTCTTTCAACTTCTTTACCATGTTTTGCTCTACTTCCCTTTCTCTTTTTCTGTACATTATCAACTCCTCTCTCTCTCTCTCTCTCTCTCTCTTACACACACGACTCAATTTATCAACTTTTGGACCATGACAAAGAGTGGTGGTGATGGTGATGTAAGAGTAAGAGGGAGGAAGGGAAGGAGGGAAGGAGACAGAGAAGAAAGGGAAGGAGAGAGAGAGAGAGAGAGGGAAGGAGAAAGGAAGGGAGGTAAGGAGAGAGGGACGAGAGATGAAGGAGAGAGAAAGAGAGGGCAGGAGAAAGGAAGGGAGGGAAGGAGGGAGAGGTAAGGAGAAAGAAGGGAGTGAAGAGAAGGAGGGAGGGAAGAGAGACTTAAGAAGGAGGGAGGGAGGGAAGGGAGAGGTTAGAAGGAGGGAGGGAGGGAAGGGAGAGATAAGGAAGGCCACATCACCTGCCACGCTGCAAGTTATCTGGACCAGGTGACAAAGCAAGGCCAGCGAGGGAGAGACCGTAACACCATCACCACTCACCACTCACCACACACCAACACCATCATCACCATCCATAACACTGCACCATGTCAGTAAAAGCACCACCAACATCATCACCAGTGACCACACCCCATCATCACTACGGTCACCACTCAACACCACCATCACATGTACTATTCCCTTCACTATCGCCATCACCGCACACCATCATCATCACCACTTTCACTATCACATACACTATCACTATCACCATCACTGTCACCACTATCATTATCACTATTATTATCACCATCCATAAAACTTTGTACAATGTTAGAAGCACCACCACTATCACTATCATCACCACCACCATCACTATCACCTTCACACCTTCACCACCACCATCACTATATCTTACGTGTTCAATCCAAGGACTTCTTCAACAACCACTTCACACTTTCATTATCGATAACTTTACCTGTCTACCTATTTTTATATCATTACGACGAAAAATGAACAAAAATCAATAACCTTAGATAATAAATACATTCATAGTCACTATTGGCGTATAAATATATAAGAAGAATATAAACTACTGTATATATGTATGTATTTGCGATTAAGTGTGTGTATGTGTGTATGTATGTATGTATGTATGTATGTATGTATGTATGTATGTATGTATGTTTGTGTGTATGTATGTGTGTATGTATGTGTGTATGCATGTATGTATGTATGTATGTATGTATGTATGTATGTATGTATGTATGTGTCCATGAAGTGAATATTTAATCACTGCATTATCTAAGAGAGAGAGAGAGAGAGAGAGAGAGAGAGAGGAGAGAGAGAGAGAGAGAGAGAGAGAGAGAGGAGAGAGAGAGAGAGAGAGAGAGAGAAGTAGGATGAAAAAATAAAATCTGTTTCTTCCTGTAACTATTTCCATGATAGGAGGTCACAGCATGGAGGAGGAGGAGAGGAAGGAGGAGGAGGAGGAGGAGGAGGAGGAGGAGGAGGAGGAGAGCGGAGGAGCAGACAGGATTCACACAAGGTAAGGTCGGGCGGGTGACTCATACCCTTTCTCTCTCTCTCTCTCTCTCTCTCTCTCTCTCTCTCTCTCTCTCTCTCTCTCTCTCTCTCTCTCCCATAGTTCTTACTTCACACATTCCAACCACAAAAAAAAAAAAAAAAAAAAAAAAGGTACAGTAAGATAAAACAAAAGCAAAACAGTAAGAGAAAGAAAGAAAGAAAAGCAATAAAAGAAAGAAGAAAGAAAGAAGAAAGAAGGATGATAATAACAGATGGCAATAAAAAAAAATATAGAAAATTGGGGAAATAAAGATGATAAGTAAAAAAGCAATGAGAGAAAGAAAGAAAAAGAAAGATAAAAAAGTAATAAAAGAAAGAAAAAAGAAAGAAAGATGATAAATGAGGATAATAACAGTGGGCAATCAAAAAATAAAGAAAGAAGATTGAAGAAAGAAAGAAATATAATAAATAAACAATAAGAGAAAGAAGAAAGAAGGAGGATGATAATAAATGGGGATAATAAAGAAGACAAAAAAGATAGAAGAAAGAAATATAATAAATAAACAATAAAAGAAAGAAGAAAGAAGGAGGATGATAATAAATGGGGATAATAAAGAAGACAAAAAAGATAGAAGAAAGAAATATAATAAATAAATAATAAAAGAAAGAAGAAAGAAGAAAGAAGGAGGATGATAATAAATGGGGATAATAAAGAAGACAAAAAAGATAGAAGAAAGAAAAATATAAATAAAATAAATAATAAACGAAAAGAAGAAGACGAAAGAAGGAGGATGATATAGAAGTGGGATAATAAAGAAGACAAAAAAGATAGAAGAAAGAAATATAATAAATAAACAATAAAAGAAAGAAGAGAAAGAAGGAGGATGATAATAAATGGGGATAATAAAGAAGACAAAAAAGATAGAAGAAAGAAATATAATAAATAAACAATAAAAGAAAGAAGAGGAAAGAAGAGGATGATAATAATGGGGATAATAAAGAAGACAATCACGTAAATCATAGAACGTATGAATACAATAATAGATAAGACGACACTCTATTTACCTTATCGCTTTTTACGACCACACACACACACACACACACACACGAGCCATGATAATAAGTGTTCAGACATAACCACTCCATCAACACATAATAGAAGAGGAGGAGGAGGAGGAGGAGGAGGAGGAGGAGGAGGAGGGAGAGGAAGAGGAAGAGGAAGAGGAGGAGGAGGAGGAAGAGGAAGAGGAAGGAGGAGGAGGAGGAGGAGGAGGAGGAGGAGGAGGAGGAGGGAGAGGGAGAGGGAGAGGAAGAGGAAGAGGAGGAGGAGGACAACAAAAAAATTAAAGGGCCATAAAGAGACCGCCTTAAAAAAACATACAATAGGCCTATGCTCCCCCCCTCCCCCCCTCTCTCTGCTCCCCTCCCCCCTACTGCCCCCCTTCCCCTCTCTCTGCCCCCCCCCCCCCAAGCCGCCTATAGGACATGTGAAAATATAAATGAGTTGAAAAGGCAAATTAAGCTGTCGGGAGAAATACAAGAGAAGGGGGGGGGGGGGGGGGGCGGTTAGGGGGGGGTGAAGGGGGAAGGGGGTGACAGTAGGGGTGAAAGGGGAAGGTGGGGGAGAGGGGGTGACAGTAGGGGTGAAGGGGGAGAGGAGGGGGTGATAAAAAGAAAAGTCCCGTTGTTGAGTCCTCGAAAGCATATTTTTAACGAGGTCGCCCTGACTCTCTCTTTCCCTTCACTCCTCTCCCTTTAATCTCCCTTACGTTAGTCTCCCTTTTACCTATCTCCCATTACTCTCTTCTGCACCTCCACTCGTCTCCTATTTTCACCCTGTACGATTCTCCACCTCCCTTCATTACTCTCCCTCTTACTTACCTCCCATTTCTCTCATCTCCACCTCGACACATCTTTATTCTCTCCTTTCATCTCCCATTTTCACACTGTACGACCCTCCTCCTCCCTTCATTATTTTCCTTCCGTTAGTCTTCCTCTTACCTATCTCCCTTACTCTCATCTCCACCTCCACTCATCATTATTCATCTCCTCTCATCTCCCATTTTCACACTGTACCATCCTCCTCCTCCCTTCCTTTACTCTCCTATTACTCTCATCTCCACCTCCGCACATCTATATTAATCTCCTTTTATCTACCAATTTTCTCTTGTACACCGCATACTCCTTTCCACATTCATCTCTCCTTCACTTTCTACAGTACATATCCTCAGCTCCACCTCATGCATCTATTCTCTCTCCCATCTCTCCTTCCAGCTCTACCTATCTTCATTACTTATCTCCACTACACTCATCTCACATTTTCATTCTGTACCCTTCTCCTCCTCCCTTCCGGTACTCTCCAATTACTCTCACCTCCACTTCCACTCATCTCCCGTTTTCACCCTCCTCCTCCTCCTCCTTCTCCTTCACCTTCCGTTACCATCCCATTACTCTCTTCTCCACCTCCACTCATCTCCCATTCTCACCCTCCTCCTTCTCCTTCACCTTCCGTTACCATCCCATTACTCTCATCTCCACCTCCACTCATCTCCCATTCTCACCCTCCTCCTCCTCCTCCTTCACCCACCACCACCACTCCACCCTAAGTTACTGGGGCGGGGCGATCCACTACAGCCCCGGGGAGCCTGTGGAAGCAAGGGCGTCACAAACTGGTCTGCCCCCTGCCCCCCGCCCCCCAGCTGCCCCTGCCCCGCGAGTGACTCAGTGCCCTGGGGTGGTGACGGGGCGGGGCGGGGCGGGGCACGCAGCTGGTATTGACATTGCCCAGTTCCACCCCGTTCTTATGTTTTTTTTGTTTTTTTTGGTGATGGTGGTGGTGGTGTTTTTTTTTTTTACACCTCGCTATTATTTTATTTTTTTTTTTTTTGGTGGTGGTTAGATGGTAAAAATGATGAGTTTAAGGAGGAGGAGGAGGAGGAGGAGGAGGAGAAACTTCATCCTTATATCCTACAAACACACACACACAACAAATATTAGAAGAAAAAAATCACCCTGTATATAATAAAAAAAAACTCAATATTAAAAAAAAATCTCAATATTAAAAAAACTCAATATTAAAAAAATTCAATATTAAAAAAATCTCAAATTAAAAAAACAAAAAACAAAAAAATTTTTTTTTTTCTTCAATACTTAAAAACCCTCAATATTAAAAAAATTCTAATATAAAAAATTCAATATAAAAAATCTCAATATTAAAAAAAATCAATATTGAAATAAAACTCACTATTAGTAAAAGCTCAATATTAAAAACTCAATATTAAAAAACTCTCAAAATTAAAAAAAATTCAATCATTGGAAACAAAAACCTCAATATTATAAAAGCGCAATATTAAAAAAACTCAATATCAAAAACAGCTCAAAGATTAAAAAAAACTCAATTCAAAAAACGCTCAATATAAAAAACTGCAATATTAAAAAAAACTAATATAAAAAACCTCAATATTAAAAAAAACTAAATATAAAAAACTCAATAATAAAAAGCCTCAAATTAAAAACTCAATATTAAAAAACGTTCAAATATTACAAAAAGCCAATATTAAAAAAGCTCAATATAAAAAAAAATCAAATAAAAAACCCGTAACTAAAAACTCTATATATTAAAACAAGCTAAATATTAAAAAAACTCAATATTAAAAAACTTCAATATTAAAAAAAAAAATCAATTATGTAAAATAAACTCAATATTAAATTATAGAGTTCATCGCTTCCCCTTTCCTACCCACATTAAAAAAAAAAAAAAAAAAAAAAAAAAAAAAAAAAAAAACTCATTCCTCCTTCCCCTCCCCACCCTCCACAACAAGCACTCAGCACCCCTACCCACTCATTAACCCTCATCGCCCACCCCTCAACCCCCTAATTACAAGCACTCACACAAACAACACCTCCCCCCACTACTTTTAAGCTTTGGGACCCCCCCCTCCCTCTTCTCTATATCGCGGCCTGATCTATCTCTCTCTCGCTCTCTCTCTCTCTCTATCTCTCTCGTGCTCTCTCCGCATCTCTCTCTCTCTCTCTCATCTATATAATCGACTAATTTTCTTTTCACGCAACGAGTCGAGAGAGAGAGAGAGAGAGGGGAGAGAGAGGAGAGAGAGGGGGAGGAGGGGAAGAGGAGATACAAACCCTTTTACATGAAAATTTTTAAAAAACTTGCATATTATTCTTTTCTTCTCTTCTCAAAATTAATCTGTATTCTTCAAGGGGATTTTTTTTTTTTTATTTCAAGTTTCTATCTCCCCCCTTTTTTTTTAGTGGGAAATTTAGGTTAGGCCTTTAAATTCGTCACAACACACACACACAACACACCACCAAACCAACAACACACCCCCACCACACAAAAAAAAAACCCCTTCTAACCTTTTCATACCAATCTTTTTCTCTTCCCTCCCTCTCTCTCTCTCCCCTCTCTCTTTTCCTCCTGATAAAGAAACAAATTTTTTCCTTCCCTTATTGGTAATTTTTTTTGTCAATGGAGGCCTATGGAACAAAAAAAGGCCTATGGGACAAAAAAAAAAAAAAAAAGGTCAGTACTACAACACACTTTAATGGTGTTCAATGCATTCCTTTCCCTTTCATTTTTTTTCATATATATATAAAAAATATATTACGCCTTTTAATCTCTCTTGAACGAAAGGAGTTTTTATACAGTTGCCATTTTTTTATATATATATATATATGGTAAAAAAAAACCCCTCAAACTAATAAGGTTTCTACTTTTTTTTTTTTTTGTTTTTTTTTTTTATATTTTTTTTTTTCTTTTTTGTTGTTTCAATAGGTTTTTTAATGAGTATTCTTGCTATTCTATCCCTTTCATTCACTAACCTAATCCTTATTTAATTTTCAAGTACAAAGTTTTTTTTTTTTTTTTTTTTTTTGGGAAAATTTTTTGTTTTTTTACATAATATTTATTTTTTTAGGGCCCGGGGGGGGGGAAAAAAAACGGTTTTTTTTAATTTAACCCCTATTTACCTTTCTTTACTCCTTCTTTAATTTACATGTCATTATTTTTCCTTTACTATCTAAATTAACCCACAAAAATAATATAGTCCTAATTAAAGCTTTTAGTTGCCTATCATTATATTAGTCAACGTTCTATACAATTAACACACATTCCTTTCATCAACTAACAATGTCATTATTTTTTCATT
The DNA here is from genome assembly GCA_016584305.1 of Chionoecetes opilio. NCBI lineage: Eukaryota > Metazoa > Arthropoda > Malacostraca > Decapoda > Majidae > Chionoecetes > Chionoecetes opilio. Next base: position 297,130 of record JACEEZ010021706.1, read on the forward strand.
TACAATTTAACACACAAAATATAGTCCTGATTAACCTTCTGTTACCTTTCATTACATATAAGTTAACCTCCTTTACTATTCACACACATTCCTAGCCTCCTTTCTTTAACTAACAATGTCATTAATTTTTTCCCTTTACTATTTAACAACACAAAATATTTAGTCCTAATTAACATATATTTATCTTTCATTACAATACATATATTTACATTAGTTAATATCCTTTACTATTCTATTCACACACCTTCCTTTCCTCCTTTCTTTAACTAACAATGTTAATTATTTTTTCCTTTACTATTTAACAAAAGAAAATCTGTCCTAATTAAACTTTATATACATTTCATTACATTAAAGTCAACGTCCTTTACTAT
>JACEEZ010021706.1:302500-305000 GCA_016584305.1 Chionoecetes opilio
GGAAAAAACAGAGAAAATATCTATAAAAAATAATGGAAAATCAAAAACCAAAATAACGAGACACTTGAAAGGAAAACCTAGAAAAGTATTGAAAAAATGAAAAGCAATAAAAGTGAAAAAGAAGAACTGTTTGAAGCCATATTTTCCCTCGTAAGGAATAATTAGGCTGAACAAAGACACATGATGGAGGAGGAGGAGGAGGAGGAGGAGGAGGAGGAGAGGAGGAGGAGGAGATGGGTAAGGAGGAGAAAGGAGGCAAACATACGGCTGATTATTATCTTTACTGCCCCACCCTGCCTCTCTCTCTCTCTCTCTCTCTCTCTCTCTCTCTCTCTCTCTCTCTCTCTCTCTCTCTCTCTCTCTCTCTCTCTCTCTCTCCAGCTGGTCTGTAATGGCGTGGAAATATTCAAGTGGCCTCAAGTCCTTTTTGCGGCTCATAGGAGGTACTTGAAAGTGTGTGCGGTTTTGTGAGAGAGAGAGAGAGAGAGAGAGAGAGAGAGAGAGAGAGAGAGAGAGAGAGAGAGAGAGAGAGAGAGAGAGAGAGAGAGAGAGAGAGAGAAATACATGTCCCAAAACGACACACACAGTCACACACACACACACACACACACACGATAAAAAACAAACATAAAACCAACAATAATAATATGAACCCACATGTATAATAAAGTAGCACATTAACTCCCTTCCCTTCCCCTTACCACCCCTCCCTTCCCTTCCTCCCCTCCCCTTCCTTCCCCTCCCACCCTTCCCTTCCTCTCCCCCTCCCTTCCCTTCACCTCCCCTCTCTTCCCTTCCCTTCCCCTTACCCTCCCTCCCTCTTCCTTCCCCTTACCCTCCCTCCCCCTTCCTTCCCCTTACCTCCCCTCCCCTTCCCTTTAACTAGCCCGGCAGCTGATCTGATGTGTGTGTATCAGTACTAAGAATCAATGGGGGTGGGTGGGGGTGGAAGGGAGGGGAGGGAGGAGGGGTGATAATGAGGGGAAAGGGGGGGTGATATACATACGGGCGGGGGTGGTGAGGGGAGAATGGAGGAGGGGGTGTTTGGGGGAAGGGAGGTGTAGGGGTGGAAAGGAGGGGAAAGGAGGGGGTGATATACATACAAGGCGGGGGTGGCGACTATAGTAGGGTAATCAGGCAGTACCGATCTTTAGTAATCACGTGGTACAGTTGGGGGGTGGGGGTGGGGGTGGGGGTGGGGGTGAGGGTGAGGGTATGGGGGTGGGGGTGGGGGTTAGTGGGTGGGGGAGATAGGGGATATTTGGGGGTTGAGGGTGTCGAGGGTGTGGGGTATACAGTATGGGGGTTAGTGGGTGGGGAGTTTGGGAGGTAGGGGGGTTGATGAGGTAGGGGGGTTGGGGGCAGGTGGACGACCTATAATGTTGCTTATCAGGGGTCCCGGCAGCTACTGTGGTGATTAAATTAGCTAGGGTGCCTTATCTTTTGTGGGGCCTTTGTGCATAGCTTTGCCTGCCACACTATAACTGATTTATTACTACTCTACTACTACTTTAACTACTCTACTACTACTTTAACTGCTCTACTACTGTTATAACTGATTTATTACTACTCTACTACTACTTTAACTACTACTATAATTACACTACTACTACTATAACTGCTCTACTACTACTATAACTGCTCTACTACTACTCTACTACTATTTTAACTACTCTACTACTACTTTAACTACTCTACTACTACTTTAACTACTCTACTACTACTTTAACTACTCTACTACTACTTTAACTACTCTACTACTACTATAACTACTCTACTACTACTTTAACTGCTCTACTACTACTTTAACTACTCTACTACTACTTTAACTACTCTACTACTACTTTAACTACTCTACTACTACTTTAACTACTCTACTACTACTTTAACTACTCTACTACTACTTTAACTACTCTACTACTACTTTAACTACTACTTTAACTACTCTACTACTACTTTAACTACTCTACTACTACTTTAACTACTCTACTACTACTTTAACTACTCTACTACTACTTTAACTACTCTACTACTACTTTAACTACTCTACTACTACTTTAACTACTCTACTACTACTTTAACTACTCTACTACTACTATAACTGCTCTACTACAACTACTACTAACAACTACTACTACTACTACTACTACTAACTACATTGTGTGCTCGTTACGACTCTCCCTTATCTTCCCTTATATTTTATTATTATTTTTATCCTTCATTATATTACTTTGCTATTATTTTTCCAGATTTCCAGATTAATTATCCAGATTTTTTATATTTTTTACGTTGAGTCAATAGCGTCTGTAGGCTATTATTATCTTCCTTCCTTAGGTTAAACACTACCTCAATTATCCTCTTTCTCTCTCATTTATTCCTTTCATCTTCATCTCTCTCTCTCTCTCTCTCTCTCTCTCTCTCTCTCTCTCTCTCTCTCTCTCTCTCTCTCTCTCTCTCTCTCTAGGAATCAGAGCTCGTTGGCCAAAATTATGCGTATTTT
>JACEEZ010021706.1:315000-337500 GCA_016584305.1 Chionoecetes opilio
GAAGAGAGAGAGAGGAGAGAGAGAGAGAGAGAGAGAGAGAGAGAGAGAGAGAGAGAGAGAGAGAGAGAGAGAGAGAGAGATATGAGGGAAGGAAAAAAAAAGGGGAGACTGACAGAGGGTGAGAGAGAGAGAGAGAGAGAGAGGAGAGAGAGAAGAGAGAGAGAGAGGGGAGAGAGAGAGAGAGAGAGAGAGAGAGAGAGAGAGAGAGAGAGAGAAAAGGAGAGAGAGAGGAGAGAGAGAGAGAGAGAGAAATATGAGGGAAGGAAAAAAGGGGAGCTGACAGGAGGTTGAGAGAGAGAGAGAGAGAGAGAGAGAGAGAGAGAGAGAGAGAGAGAGAGAGAGAGAGAGAGAGAGAGAGAGAGAGAGAGAGAACCCTTTTATTGTCACCACCTAACATTTCACCATTTAATTATAAGCCTCTTGGTGACTTTTACTTTTTAATTATCAACGACTTTTTCACTAATCACCCATTTCCCTTTAACTATCCCCTTGTCTTCCCCTCACCCATTCAAAGTCACCTCATCACTCTCCCCTTACTCCCTCATCACTTTCCCCTCACTATCTACATCATTCTCTCACTCCTCACTATATCATCACTTTCCCCTCACTCTCAATACCTCATCACTTTCCCCTCACTCTCTCAATACCTCATCACTTTCCCCTCACTCTCTCAATACCTCATCACTTTCCCCTCACTCTCTCAATACCTCATCACTTTCCCCTCACTCACTCACTACATCATCACTTTCCCCTCATTCACTCAATACCTCATCACTCACTACACCATCACTCTCTCAATACCTCATCACTCTCCCCTCACTACCTCATCCCTTTCCCCTCTCTGCTACCCTCACTACATCTTTCTACAACCAACTATAAAATTTCCCCTCACGAGTTTGATGTTTTCCGGGAGTAAAAGGGAAAAGGAAAGGGAAAGAAACCACAACAAGGAGGAGGAGGAGGAGGAGGAGGAGGAGGGGGAGGGGGAGGAGGAGAGGAGGAGGAGGAGGAGGAGGAGGGAGGAGGGGGAGGAGGGGAGGAGGGGGGGAGGGGAGGAGGAGGAGGAGGAGGAGGAGGAGGAGGAGGAGGAGGAGGAGAGGAGGAGGAGGGGGGAGGAGGAGGAGGAGGAGGAGGATTTTGGTCAAGACTTACGGTTGCTTGGTGAATAAGAGTAAAATGTGTGAAACCGCATTTTCTCTCTCTCTCTCTCTCTCTCTACGACCCCCATAAAAGGAAGTCGAAAGGCAACTTGTGACGCTGAAACTTGGTGACGTTATAGGCACTCTTCCTTCCTTCTTTTCTCTCCTTTCTTCCTCTTTTTATACTTTCCCTCCATTCTCCTTCTTCCTCCCTTCCCTCTTTCTCTCCTTTCTCCTTCTACTCTCCACCTTTTCTCTTCTTCCTTTACTAATTCTAACGTTTATTCATTCTCATATATTCGCAGTTTTCTCCCTACTCCTCTTCTTCTGTTTTCTTTTTCTCCTCAACTCTTTCCTCTTTGTCTTTCTATTTCGTGATGGCATTTGTTTCTACTTCGAACTTCACTCTCACTCCTTCTTATTCTTATACTAAATTTTCCTCTCCTCTACCTCCTCCTCTTCTTCCCTCTTCTCTCCACTACCTCCTCTTCTTCCTTCTCCTCTTTCCCTCTTCCTCCACTACCTCCTCTTCTTCCTTCTCCTTCTCTCTTCTCCACTACCTCCTCTTCTTCATTCTCCTTCTCTCTTCTCCTCCACTACCTCCTCTTCTTTCTCCTTCTCTTTCCCTCTCCTCCACTACCTCCTCTTCTTCTTCCTCTCTTCTCCTGTTTCTCCTCCACTTATATATGCATTTCCTTCTACGTATCTTCTTTTCCTCCTCCTCCTTTCCCACTATCATCTCGACCAGGCTTTATTCCAGCAAACATTGGATGGGAAAGACGGTAGAAAAGGAGGGGTGGAATAAAGAAGGGGAAGAGAGGGGAGGATAAAGGGGAGGACAATGAAGTGTCAGGGGAAGTCAGGGGGATTAGAGGGTTGTCAGCAGGGGTTGAGAGACTGGGAGGGGAGGCAGGGAGGGAAGGGAGGAAGGGGAAAAAGGAACAATTAGGAAAAAGTATGAAATTGTAGGACTGAAGACACGAGGAGAGGAGGAAAGAGAAGGAGGAGAGTAAGATAATTAGGAGAGAGGAGACGAAGGAAGGGAGAAGAAGAAGGAAGGAAGGAAGGAAGAAGGAAGGAAGAGGAAGGAAGGGTAAAAAGGAAAAATTTGAGGAAAGTATGAAATTGTAAAACTGAAGAGAAGAGTAAAATAAGATGACAAAAGAGACGAAAGAGAGGAAGGAAGGAAGGAAGGAAGGAAGGCAGGAAGGAAGGAAGGAAGGAAGGAAGGAAGGGTAAAAAGGAATGATAGAAAAGGAAAAATTTGAGGAAAGTATGCAATTGTAAAACTTAAGAGGAAGAGGAGAGTAAAAAAATAGAAGAGACGAGACGAGGGAGAGAAGAAGGAAGAGAAAGGAAGGAAGGAAGAGGAAGGAAGGAAGGGTAAAAAGAGAAAGACTCAAGGAAAATTTAGAGGAAAGCATTAAATTGTAAGACTGAAGAGAAGGAGGAGAAAAATAAGAGGAGACGAAGGGTAGGAAGGAGAAAGAGAGAGAGGGGGAGGGAAAGGTTTGGCAGGGAGGGGAACTAGAGGGTAGCGTAAGGGGTGGAAGGGGATTGGCAGGGTACGACAGGGGAGAGTGAAGAGGAAGGGAGGAAGGAAGGCAGGGAGGAGGAAAGTAATGAGCTGGTGGAAAGAAGACAAGCTGCCAGGAAGGAAGGAAGGAAGGAAGGAAATGAGAGTAAAGATGGGAACGAGAATGAAAGGAAAGCACAGGAGAAGTATAAGAGAAGATGTATATGGAAAATTTAATAAAAGAAGGAAGGAAGGAAGGAAGGAGGAAGGAGAGAGGATGATGGATGAGGATGAGATGGAAGGGGAAGGATAGAAAGAAGGAAGGAAGGAAGGAAGGAAGGAAGGAAGGAAGGAAGAGGATAGAAGGAAGGAAGGAAGAGGAAGGAAGGAAGGATGAAGGAAGGATGGAAGGAAGGATAGAAGAAGGAAGGAAGAAGGAAGGAAGATGAAAGGAAGGATAGAAGGGGAAGGAAGGATGGAAGGAAGGATAGAAGAAAGGAATGAAGAAGGAAGAAGGAAGGAAGGAAGGAAGGAAGGATAGAAGGATGGAAGGAAGGAGGAAGGAAGGATAAGAAGGATAGAGGAAGGAAGGAGGAGGAAGGAGAAGGATAGAAGAAGGAAGGAAGGAAGGAAGGAAGGAAGGATGAAAGGAAGGAAGGAAGGAAGGAAGGAAGGAAGGAAGGAATGAAGGAAGGTGGTAAGAGTAAGGAAGGAAAAAGAGGAAAGGAATGCCAGAAATGAAATATAGGGAGAGAGAGAGAGAGAGAGAGAGAGAGAGAGAGAGAGAGAGAGGAGAGAGAGAGAGAGAGAAGAGAGGAAGAGAGAGAGAGAAGGTATACAATTATTATAACGTAGTAAAACTAACTCTGACCTTCTGAATATTATTACTCTCTCTCTCTCTCTCTCTCTCTCTCTCTCTCTTCCCTTTCGCTTTCCTCTCCTTTTTTTATCACCTCTTCCCCTCTCACCCTCTCCCTTATCCCCTCAATCTTCACTCCCTCCTCTCACTTTCCCTTTCTCTTCCCTTCCTTCCCTTCTTTCCCATCAAGTACACAATCTCTCTTCTTATCCACACCTCTTTACTTCTTCTTCTTCTTTCTTCTTTCTTTTTCTTCATTCTCCTATCCACAATTTTATCATTTATCTCTCATATCCTCTCTTTCTTCTTCATTCTCTTATTCACTATCTTTATCATCATCTATCTCTCATACCCTATCTTTACCCTCTCCTTCTTCTTCTCTCTTCATTTCCCTTCTTGCCTATCCTTTTATCAACACCTATCTTCTTCTTTCTCTATCCACTAGCATCACCTATCTCTCACACCCTATCTTTACTACCCTCCTCCTTCTCCTCCTCTCCTTCCTTCTCTTATCCACATATTCATCACCTATCTCTCACACCCTATCTTTACTACCCTCCTCCTCCTCCTCTCCTTTCTTTAGCACACGCCCCTTCCCCCTTAACACAGGACGCACACAATACGTCATTCCTATGGGCGCCTCCCTCCCATAGAAGGCTGGACAGGGCGGGACAGGGGGTGGCCTGGGTGTATGACGGTGGGTTTATCATCACTTAATGAATATATGAGGCAGCTGGTCGTCTGGTGTGTGTGTGTTGTGTGTGTGTGGTGTGTGTGTGTGTGTGTGTGTGTGTGTATGTGGTGTGTGTGTGTGTGTGTGTGTGTGTGTGTGTGTGTGTGTGTGTGTGTGTGTGTGTGTTTGCGTGTGTGTGTGTGCTCAGCAGGGTGCGTATAGGGGTTGACAGGGTTGATATGTAGGGTGAAGGTTAGATTTGAGGTTATAGGGTGATGGGGTGGTAGGCATAGGGGTGAAAGGGGTGAGGCAAGGGGTGATGGATGCTGCTATAAAGGGGGGGGGTGGTGAGGGGGGTGAGGGGGGATAGTTAAAGAGTGTTAATGAAAAGTCAGTTGGTCAGAAAAAATAAATAAATAAAGTAAGTCTAAAATAAGTTAGGAAGAAAAATTACTTGTAAGAATAAGTAGAAATAAGTCTAAATTATTGATGGAATAGTAAATAGTAACATAAATAAATAGTAATAAAGGTTATAGAATAGTAAAGTGTCTGGTAAATAAATGGATGTAAGTAACGTTTTGAGAGAAAGAGAGGAGAGAGAGGAAGAAGAGACGTGTGAGAGGAGAGAGAGAGAGAGAGAGGAGAAGAGTAGAGGAGAGAAGAGAGAGAGAGAGAGAGAGGATATAAGAACGTGAGAGAAGAGAGAGAGAGATAGAGAGAGAGAGGAGAGAAAGAGAGAGAGAGATGGATATAAGTAACGTTTTGAGGAGAAGAGAAGGAGGATGATATAAGTAACGTTTTGAGAGAAAGAGAGAGAGAGATGGATATAAGTAACGTTTTGAGAGAAAGAGAGAGATGGATATAAGTAACGTTTTGAGAGAAGAGAGAGAGATGGATATAAGTAACGTTTTGAGAGAGAGAGGATATAGTAACGTTTGAGAGAGAGAGAGAGAGAGAGAGAGAGAGAGAGAGAGAGAGAGGAGAGGAGAGAGAGAGAGAGAGAGAGAGAGAGAGAGAAGAGAGAGAGAGAGCCTTTCTCAAGACAGTACCATGGCACGAGGACCGGAAATAACAAATTAAAATAAAACGATTCACCGGGAATATGACCAGCGACACACACACACACACACACACACACACACACACATACACACACACACACACACACAGGGTATTCCGTCGTGTAGTGGTAGCACGCTCAGTTTACAACCAAGAAGTCCCGGGTTCGACCCCCTAGCGGAGCGGAGAAAGATGGGTGGTCTCCCTAAAACCCGAGCCCCTGTCCACCCAGCAGTGAATGGGTACTGGGTGTCAGCAAGGGGGTTTGTGACCCGCCTCCCGGGGTGGTGGCTTCCCCCAACACTAAGCACTAATAAGGATGCAAAATGAAAAAGTAGTTATGGAGACGAGGCCATACGAGTGTAGATCTCATAATAATAAATATACCTGACCACACAAGACCTGAAAAACACAACTAGATCAACACACACACACAGCGCACACACACACACACACACACACACACACAACACACACACACACAACACACACACAAACATATACACACACCACACACACACACACACACACATATATACAGTCACATACACACACACACCACACACACACACACACACACAACACACACATACACACCAACACACACACGCACACACACACACATATACACAGTCACACACACACATACACACACACACACACACACACATATACACAGTCACACACACACATACACACACACACACCACACACATATAGTCACACACACATACACAATACATTAAGGTAAAAAAAAAAAAGTGTCTGGATTTATTTGTTTTACTATCCTGACTTAAGAAGAAAAAAAAGGAGGAGGCGGAGGCGGAGGAGAGGAGGAGGAGGAGGAGGAGGAGGAGGAGGAGGAGGAGGAGGAGGAGGAGGAGGAGGAGGAGGCGGCGGCAAATCAGGTTCCTACACATGTATGGCCGCAGCTGCACCGCACACACCGGAACTGATGACTCAAGATAAAAGACACGCTGAAAAAAAATATATTGCTACTGACTCGACCAGCGTCACACCTGACGCCCCCCCTTCACACCTGCCACACACACACACACACCACACCTGTCCCCCACGAGCCACTACACCGCTGACCCACATCTTAGAGAGAGTGAGAGAGAAAAAAAAATCACATGTACAGTACCAGAGAAAAAATGTCAAAATGAAGATTGCAAAGGAGTAAACAAAGGAAAGGAAGAAAAAGGAAACATAAGAAATAAGGAAGCTACAAGAGGATAGGAGACCTACACGTGGTAGTTCCTGTTACTTAACACTACCTACATCCACCTTTCATCCCCATCCATGAAATTGTCAAACCTAATTTTAAAACTCCCTATTGACTCCGCACTAACTACCCCACGACTGAGTCCATTCCAATCATTCACCACCCTATTTGTGAACCAGTTTTTCCCCATTTTTTTATTAAATCTACGCTTTTCCAGTTTGAGTCCATTACTTCTTGTTCTACCCTGGAAACTAGCCGTCAACGAAACGAGGGTACAACGAAGACACAAGTGAAAGTCCTTCCTTCTCTCCCTCCCTCCTTCCTTCTGCCCCCCCCTCTCTCCTTCACTCGCCTTCCTTCCTCCCTCCCACCTTCACTCTCTCCTTCCTTCTCTCCCCCCCACCTTCAATCTCTCCTTCCTTCCTTCTCTCCCTCCTTCCTTCACTCTCTCCTTCCTTCCTCCCCACCTTCATTCTCTCCCTCCTTCCTTCCTTCTCTCTCCCCCCCTTCACTCTCTCCTTCCCTCCTTCACTTTCCCCTTCCTTCACTCTCTCCTTCCTTCCTCCCCACCACCTTCACTCTCTCCTTCCTTCCTTCTCTCTTTCCTTCCTTCTCTCTCCCCCCCTTCACTCTCTCCTTCCCTCCTTCACTCTCTGCTTCTTTCCTTCACTCTTCCTTCCTTCTCTCTCCCCCCCTTCACTTTCTCCTTCCTTCCTCCCCCACTCCTTCACTCTCTTCTCATCTCCTTCACTCCCTCCCTCCCTCCACCCCTCCCTTCCCTCCAGCTGTCAGTTAACACAAGCACATGTCTCTCAATATCGTAACCCGACGCGGCGTTACAACCTCAAAGAAAACGCAAAAATTGGTTACTGATCCCGTTACAAAACCGGAGAAGACCCAGCGAGCCCCCTGCCCCCTGCCAACACCCCTGCCACCCTCTACTCTACCCCTACCAGCCCCCCAGCCCTTGCCCTCCTCCTCCTCTTCCTGCCACGTGGATTCTCAGCATCTTTCCTTGGGCCGTAAAAGTGATGTGCCACCCGTCAAATCCTGCGGCCGAGGTCTCAGGTGTGTAATTAGTGTTGATGGCCGGACGAGACACCACGACGCACCTGCTGCCACGGATTAACTCTCTCTCTCTCTCTCTCTCTCTCTCTCTCTGTCTCTCTTTGTCTCGATTGACTAATGGAAGAAGAGATTGAATTAAAAAAGGTAAATTCTCTCTCTTTCTCTAAAAAGGTATATGGTAAGGACTGTCATAAAAAAAACGGAATTAATTGTAGGTCTCTCTCTCTCTCTCTCAAAAAAAAAAAAAAAAAAATATATAATAAAAAATAAAAATAAATAATTATTAATATAATATATAAATATATATATATATATATATATATATATATATATAGTAAGGACAGTAAAAAAACCTGAATAATTGTAGGTATTTTTCTCTCTCAAAAAAAAAAAAATTCTAGTAAAGACAGTCATAAAAAACGAATAAATTGTGAGGGTCTTCAAAATACTATGTAATTTCTTATTAAAATTACGAGTCTTTTTTAGTAAGTACGTAAATTACAGTTTTTCCTGCTAGGTGTAATAAGAGTGAATTTTCTCCTGTTACACGATTTTCTCTTACATAATCATAGCTTTCTCAACATACATGCATTGAGAATATATCATTTTTTCTATATAGCTAATAAAAGTTTCCTAAAAATTATCATCTTTAAGGTCGTAGTAAGATTTTTTTTCATTTTTTTTAAAAGATAATTATAGAAAAAAATACCTTTTATATTTTTTTTTTCATTATTTTTTTTAAAGATAATTATAGAAAAAAATAGACCTTTTATATTTTTTTTCATTTTTTTTTTTTTAGATAATCATAGAAAACAACTTTTTTTTCTCATTTTTTTTTTCTCTTTTTTTTTTTTTTTTTTTTTCTTTTAGTTTTTGTATTTTATTTGGGCGTTTCAAGAGAATTTTTTTTTTTTTTATTTATTTACTTTTAAGTCCCAAAGATCATAATTTGTTTCACATTAAAAGAGGGTTTCATTAAAATTATCAACTCCAAGGTCGCCGTAATTTTTTTCTGGCGTGTCAAGCGGGTATTTTTTTCTTTATTTATTTACATCAGTTTTTCCAAAGATTATAATCGTTCGTGTGCTATACATGTTTCGTTAATGAGGTCAAGATAACATCAGACAATTATATTCTAGTTGTTATCAAGTTATTCTAGTATTATCATAGCAACTGTCAAACTGGTCCTCGTAAGCCACAACTCTCTCTCTCTTTTTCTTTCTCTCTCTTCTCTCTCTCTCTCTCTCTCTCTCTCTCTCTCTCTCTCTCGAAACCTCAACCTTATATAGTAGTCAAAACCGCGACCACACCGCAGGAAAGTCGAGCCTCTCTCTATCTTTCTTTTTAGAGAGAGAGAGAGAGAGAGAGAGAGAGAGAGAGGAAGGAGGCAATCAGGTAGAGGAGACAGATGGCAAGGGAGTCTTCGTGGTAAGTAGATAGAGGCAGAAGGGATAGTAGTAGTAGTAGTAGTAGTAGTAGTAGTAGTAGTAGTAGTAGTAGTAGTGTGGTGGTGTGTGGTGTGGTGGGGTGGTGTGGTGGTGGTGGTGGTGGTGGTGGTGGTGGTGGTGGTAGGTAGTAGTAGTAGTTTGTAGTAGTAGTGGTAGTGTTAGTAGTGGTGGTGGTGGTGGTGGTGGTGGTGGTGGTGGTGGTGGTGGTGGTGTGTGTGTGTGTGGTAGCAGTAGTATAGTATAGTAGTAGTATAGTAGTAGTGAGTAGTAGTAGTAGTAGTAGTAGTAGTAATAGTAATAGTAGTAGTAGTAGTAGTAGTAGTAGTAGTAGTAGTAGTAGTGGAGGAGGAAGGGACACAAGTTATAGTGGTCGGAGAGTTAAGTGAATGAACAGATTGCAGGAATGGAGAGAGAGAGAGAGAGAGAGAGAGAGAGAGAGAGAGAGAGGAGAGAGAGAGAGAGAGAGAGAGAGAGAGAGAGAGAGAGAGAGAGAGAGTATGGAGAGGAGGAAGTGGGAGGGACGATGTATATTGCAGACTCCCCTCCTCCCAAGGTCACACTTACGACTCCTAACTCCTACACCAGATGAAGGCCCCTCTCTCTCTCTCTCTCTCTCTCTCTCTCTCTCTTCCCTTATTCCATTATTTTGAGTTTTTTCCCTTTCCATTTACTTCAAGATTCATACTTTTTTCACTCAGACTTTTGGTGTTTTTGCGTTTCTCTCTCTTTCTCTCTCCCTCTTTCTCATATATAATCAGAACGCAGTACAAAAACAGTCAGTGAGGTCAGTCCGTTTAGTTTCTCTCTCTCTGTCTGTCTCTATCTCTATCTTTTTTTTTCTCTCCTCTCTCTCTCTCTTATTTTCTCTCCCTCGTTTTTTGCATTCATTTACTAATTCCTCTCACATTCATTTTCTAGTAGTAGTAGTAGTAGTAGTAGTAGTGGTGGTGTGGTGGTGGTGGTGGTGGTGGTGGTGGTGGTGGTGGTGGTGGTGGTGGTGTGTGGTGGTAGCATTAGCATAGCAGTAGTTAGTAGTAGTAGATAGTAGTAGTAGTAGTAGTAGTAGTAGTAGTAGTACACACACACACACACCCAAACATCATTACCAAAATAAAGAGCCTATACAATTACCCTATGCAGCCCTACACACATTGGCAGCCTTATAAGTAGTGTCTGAGTCTGTGCAGGTATGCAGGCGCGCCCTTTAACTCGATAAACAGTAATAATATAGTGTCTGTTTGGGCCTCGCTTGTCCTGCTGCTTCTTCTCCTCTAACTCTTTCCTGTACTATTTCATTTTATAGTATTAGTATCCGCATTTATTTCAAACATTTACTATTTTACACTATTTAAAAGACAATTATTTCCTATGCTCTTAATTCTGTTTCACTATTTATTTTTTTCCTTTTTTTATTTTATGGCTCTAATATCTTCTAAATCTTTTTTGTTTTCCTATATTGTATTTTATTTCTCCTTTTCTATTTTCTCTGCATTCCATTTTAATTATTTTACTATTTTTATCACTATTTTAGACAATTTTTTTAATTATTTTTTTTATCTTTTTAGACAATTTTTACTTTTTTTTTTTTTTATTTTTATGTGCTCCTAAATTCTTCTTACTCTTCTTAGTTTTCTCTTTTTTCTCCCTCCTCCCTTCCTTCTGTTAATACAATTTGACTATCCTCTCCATCATCAAATTTACCTTCTTTCTTTTCCACTCTCTGTCATCCTAATGTACAAAGGAATACAAAGGAAAAGGCTTACCAGAGAGAGGCATGACTTGATTCTCACCCCATGACAACCATGACATGACAACCCAACATGACATGACAGCTCAAACATGACAACCCAAAAGTTACACCTGTCCACCCAGAATCCCTAAATAAGCGGGTACAAATTGGTAATGTCACGATAGCCTTAACCTTGGGTGGGAAAAGAGTGGGTGGAGGTGGAATATATAGGGTGGAGGGTGGGTGGAGGGTGGAGTGTGGGTGTGTGTGGGTGGATAGCGTGACTCAAGGGTATAAAATATGTGTGTGTGTGTGTGTGTGTGTGTGTGTGTGTGTGTGTGTGTGTGTGTGTGTGTGTGTGTGTGTGTGTGTGTGTGTGTGTGTAAGACAAGTTAGAGTGAATAAAAAGTTTGACTAGTATAAAAAATGCAGAGGAAGAAAAATATATAGCCAGTCAACTATGTGCGTCAAAACAAACTGACTGACTGACTGACTGACTGACTGACTGACTGACTGACTGAACAACAAAAGAACTTGAAAGAACCTCTCCGGATAAAACACATTGAATTGCAAAGTCGATGGTTGAAGGATTGGTGTGTGTGGGTGGTGTGTGTGTGTGGTGTGGGGGGGGTGGTGGTAGTCTGGTAGATGGTAGTGGGGGGGATGGCATGAGGGAGAGAGGAGGGGAGAGGAGGAGGAGAGGGAGAGAGAGAGAGGAGAGGGAGAGAGAGAGAGAGGAGAGAGAGAGAGAGAGGAGAGGAGAGAGAGAGAGAGAGAGAGAGAGAGACATGAAATATAGGTAAAGGGAAATAACAGAAGAGTAGGCAATAAGAAGGAAGAGGAAGAGGCAGAGGAAGAGAAAGAGGAGGAAGAGGAAGAGAAAGAGGAGGAAGAGAAGAGGTAAGAAAGTTGGTAATAGGAGGAATGAAGAGAAGAATGGGATAGAGGTAAAAGGGAAGAACAAACAGGAGGCAATAAGGAGAAGAAGGAAGAGGAAGAGGAAGAGGAGGAGGAGAGAGGAAGAGGAAGAACAAAACAGGAGGTAATAAGGAGAAGAAGGAAGAGGGAAAGAGGAAGAGGAGGAGGAGGAGGAGGAGGAGGAAGAACAAAACAGGAGGTAATAAGGAGAAGAAGGAAGAGGCGAGGAAGAGACAGAAATCGAGGACATCTGTTGTGGAGTGGTGTGAGGGGCGTGAAGGGGGAGTGAAGGGCTGTGAAGGGGGGTGAAGGGTGCCTAAGGGCGGCCCCTACAGCATGATGGGGCCCTTCCTGTGATTGACACCCGCTGCCCACGCGTTCGAAACCCCTCCTCAACCCCCTCCTCTCTCTCTCTTCTCTCTCTTCCTTCTCCTCTTGTGTTCTTTCTCTTTACCTATATCCCAGTTTTCTCTTATTTGTCCTCTTTCTCAAATTCCTCTTCCTCTTCCTTCTCCTTATTGCCTCCTCTTCTTCCTCCTCTTCCTTATATTGCCTCCTGTTCTGTTCTTCCTCCTCCTCTTCTTCCTTCTCTTCCTTATATTGCCTCCTGTTCTGTTCTTCCTCTTTACCTATATCCCAGTTTTCTCCTCTTCATTAAATTTTGTCCTATTACTAAATTTCTCACCTATCCCTCCCCCCCCCTCAGACACACACACACACACACACACTTACGCCCTCACCACCTGGCCTTTACTCCACCCATGCAACCACCACCACCACCTACACCCTTTAAAAGATCCCCCCCTTGGCCACATCTTCCCCTTAGCTTCCCTTTACTCGCAGCAACACCTCACATAGCCTATATAACCCCTATACAGCTTTATACTTGCACTCATCACACCTACAGTTACCTACACAATACCCACGTACAGGGGGGGTTAATATTAATGGGTGTTGTGGGTGTATCTCTGGGTGTAGAGTGATGGGCGTTACTGTGGGTGTAGATATAGGGTACAGCTATCTATAGGTAGTTTCAGAAGTTAAATCCATTGAAAATTGTGGGCATGAGAGCGGAAAAAGAAAAAAAATCGAATACCTCCCAAATGAAAATAAGGGGTGTAGGGGGGTGATGTTAATAGACGTGGCGAGTGTATATCTGGGTCTTCCCTATACACAGATACCCACACACACCTACTCCTCCTCTTCTCTTCCTACCTCCTCCTCCTCCACAGATACCCATTACCCACACGCACACCACACCAACACACCCCACACACACCTACGCCACAGCCTATTTACGACGTGGGAGGCGCCAGGGATGTGTCTAGCCTTGCCTGCCTGTCTATCTGTCTATCAGAGTGTCTATCTGTCTATGCCTCTCTCTGTCTGTCTCTGTATCGATACAATAAATAATAATAATAATAATAATAAAAAATTAATTCGCCCGAAGGCATATACAGCAAAAAAATTAACTAATGAAAGAAAAGGAAGAAATAGAAGAGGGATTGGAATGAAAAAACAGGTATATTCTCTCTCTTTCTCTCTCTCTCTCTCTCCCTCATATACATGCCTCCAATGACAAATTATCAAAGTTATCACCGCGCTATCCAAACATTACTTTTTTCCCTCCCTCCTTTATACCTATGCAAGTCCACGGTGCCTTTACAGCATACCCGCCATGCCCACATACCCTCCACTGGGCCACACATACCCATACCCACGTGGCCCTTTACCCCTTAGAACCCTTACCCATGTCCCTATGTACCCTTAGCTATGCCCCTATCTACCCTTAGAGCCCTTACCCATGTCTCTATGTACCCTTAGAGCCCTTAGCTATGTTCCTATGTACCCTTAGACCCTTTAGCCATGCCCCTATCTACCCTTAGAGCCCTTACCCATGTCCCTATGTACCTTAGAGCCCTTAGCTATGTCCCTATGTACCCTTAGAACCTTTACCCATGTCCCTACCTACCCTTAGACCCTTTAGCCATGCCCCTATCTACCCTTAGCTAACTCCTATAAGATCCCTAAGAGCTTATGGTGGTGGTTCGCATATCAACCCATATCCTTTTATGACTTAGCCACGTGTCCTAGCCTTCCTTCCCCTCCTTCACCACCCCCTACAGGGCCATATTAGTAGGCATATCACCCCCTGTGTCCCCCCCTCCCCCTCCTTAACCCCCCAACCACCCCCCTGCCCCTACAACCCCCCTTCCCTTTAACACGTGTGGTTCTAGACATCCGGCTTACTTTCGCATCTTTAAACTGAAGGTGTCAAACTAGGCGACGATTCCTTACCCCCCCTTCCCCCCCTTTGTGCATCTCCCCCTGGGGTTTAAAGGGGGGGGGGGGGGAGAGGATAGGGAAAGGGTTTTTAAAGGGGGGAGGGGAGAGAAGGGGTACTAAGGGGGGAGGGAGGGGTATTAAAGAGGGGAGGTGGAGGGAAGGGGTATCTTGTAGTGTCTCCATGTAACCGCTTCCTCCTCCTCCTCCTCCTTCCTTCCTTCCTTCCTTCCTCACCAGGTGTTTGCTGTCTTCCTAAGTTCCCACCCACAGTGCCTTCCTTCCTTCCTTCCCATCCTACCCTCTTCAACTCTCCTTCCCTTCCTTCCCACCCTTGTCATTTTAGTGAGTCTTCTCGTCTCTCCTTCATTTTCCTCTCCTATTTCTTTCCCTTCCTTCCCACCCTTATCATTTACGTGGCTCTTCGTTTTTTCCTTCCTTATTCTCCTTCCCTCCCCTACTTTCCTTCATCCTTCCTATTTCATTTTCGTGGGTCTATCCGTATATTTCCTCCCTCTTCAACTCTCCTTCATTCCATCCCATCCCCTACCTTCCCTCCTTCTAAATCTCCTTCATTCCTTCCCCCCTTCACCTTCCCTCGCCCCTTCTTCATTCCTCTCCCCCCCCTACTATCCCCTCCCGTCTCTTCCTTCACCCCAAATCTCCTTCATTCCTTCCCCCCTTCACCTTCCCTCGCCCCTTCTTCCCTCCCCCCCTACTATCCCCTCCCGTCTCTTCCTTCACCCCAAATCTCCTTCATTCCTTCCCTGATTCTCCCCCCCTCTCCCCCCCCCCCCCACCGCACAGTCGCGCGCCGTCACCGTGATGACACTGCCGTTAGTACACGCGGGAAAGTGACCGCGGCCGCGTGCTACATCCCCCTCCCTTCACCCCCCCCCCCCCCCGCTGCATCCCCCTTCCCCTCCACGCCTCCCTTCCTTCTCTCCCTTCACTCCTTTCCCCCCTGCTTCATCCCTCTTCCCCTCCACGCCTCGTAAACCGGTATCGCACTTCCCGTTGACTTCTTGAAACTCCTCAGCCTCTCGTAAAGTCCATTCCCCTCTGCCTGTATCTGTCTGTCTGTCTGTTTCTGTGTCTGTTTTTGTCTCTCTCTGTCCGTCTGTCTGCATCTGTGTTTCTCTGTCCGTCTGTCTATCTGTCCGTCCGTCTCTGTCTCTCTCTCTCTGTCCGTCTTGTCTGGCTCTGTATCTCTCTCCGTCCGTCTGTCTGTAATCTAGCTCTTCCACGAAATATCTCTAATCCCAAACCACCTTGTCCTCAGCCTTTCTTCCTTCCTTCCTCCTCCTCCTTCCAGCAAGAGATTACCTCCAGTCTTCCCTCCTTGCTGCTGCTAGACTTATCTCCTCCTCCTCTTGCCTTATTTATTCTCTCCATCCTCCTTCTCTTCCTCCCTTTATTCTTTCCTTGCCTCTTCCTCCTCCTTCACCCTTTTCCTCCACGTCTCTCGCCTCCCAAGGTCACACAGGCGAGACATCACCATAAATCGTGTTGTGGCGTGTTTTATCACTTACTCGGCAAATAAAATTACCCACACGTGCTGTATACTGGGAGGAAGAGGAGGAAGAGAAGGAGAGGAGGAGGAGGAGGTAATGGATAAATAAAAGGTGTATGGATGGAAGTGTCAAGGAGAGTCGTTAAGGGAGAGGAAGAGTTAATAGTTAAGAAATAAAAAGTGAATGTATGGAAGGGTTAGAAAAGGTTAGAAGTGATGGAGGGTAATAAGGATATCAAGAGGGGAGGAGGAGGAGGAGAGGAGGAGGTGAAGGCGTGTCCAGCTGTCTGTCTTACCTTATTTATTGCTAGTTTCTCGTACATAAATTTGATATAGGTGAGATTTCTCTGGTTTATCTCTTTCTCTCTCTCTCTCTTTAAGGTATTCCAGGTGGTATTATAGTATGAACACCTGTGGACGAAGTAGTAAAGAGTAGTAGTTGTTATTGTAGTAGTAGTAGTTGTTATTGTTGTAGTAGTAGTAAAGATAGAGTAGTAGTAGTAGTAGTAGTAAAGATAGAGTAGTAGTAGTAGTAAAGATAGAGTAGTAGTAGTAGTAAAGATAGAGTAGTAGTTAGTAGTAGTAGTCATATTTAGGTGTGAGTAAAAAGACAGAAGCGTTGACGATCAAGACTTAAGGAAGCCCTGGCAATACTACTGACGAAGCCTTAGGACTGTAGGGGCGTCGGTCCACTGTAGGTCAGGTCAAAGTTAAATAAGGTAAGGTATGGTAAGTTAAGGTAAGATTAGGAATGGTAAGGTAAGAGTAAGAGTTAATGGTAAGGCTGAAGTAGAGTTTAGTAAATTAAGGTAAGGCAAAATAAAGTAAAGCAATGTAATGTTAAGTAAGGTAAAGTAAGGTAAGGTAAGCAGGTGTGACTTGCCGTGACGCGTCCAGTGAGTTGGCATGACGTAACACCTTTGTGGATTGGTAGAGAAAGGGGGAACGCTAAGCACTCGTGTAATGCCTCATGGTAAATAGAGAGAGAGAGAGAGAGAGAGAGAGAGAGAGAGAGAGAGAGAGAGAGAGAGAGAGAGAGAGAAAAAAAAAAAATATACTCATTGAAAGGCCAAATACTTGAACATTAGGGAAGTGTATTGATCAAAATATAATTACACGACAAATTCCAACATACAAACTTTTTAATGACAACCACTGATTACTGTTGAGATCCTTTACAACTACATCGGGGAGTAATATCATTGAAGAGTTGTATTCATGAACCAGGCCGACCACGCACTATGAATGAATCGCTTTGTAAGTCGTCAGTAGTGAGTCATATCATAAATAAGTCATCAGTAAGTCGTCAGTAGTGAGTCATAAGTAAGTCGTCAGTAGTGAGTCATAACATAAATAAGTCATAAGTAAGTCATAACATAAATAAGTCATCAGTAAGTCGTCAGTAGTGAGTCATAAGTAAGTCGTCAGTGGTAAGTCATAACATAAATAAGTCATCAGTAAGTCGTCATCAGTAAGTCGTCAGTAGTGAGTCATAAGTAAGTCGTCAGTGGTAAGTCATAACATAAATAAGTCATCAGTAAGTCGTCAAGTAAATCATAAGTAAGTCGTCAGTAGTGAGTCATCAGTAAGTCGTCAGTAGTGAGTCATAACATAAATAAGTCATAAATAAGTCGTCAGTCATCAGTAAGTCGTCAGTAATAAGTCATAAGTAAGTCATCAGTAGTCAGTCGTCAGTAGTAAGTCATAAGTAAGTCGTCAGTAGTAAGTCGTCATAAGTAAGTCATCAGTAGTAAGTCATCAGTGGAAAACAAAACTAAAACTAATCCCTCTTCAACTTCATGTGTGATTGACTCTTTCCCTGACCACAGCGCGGCACTGGTTGAGGTAATGGTGTGGAACTGACCACCACCACCACCACGCCTCCACCCAGCCCTTGTGGAAACCCTGAGACACTCCACTCCACTTCACTATACACACTATATCACCACTATATGTTGTTTTTCCTGTATGCCTTCGGGTGAGGATAAGCTTATTATTATTATTATTATTATTATTATTATCATACACATCACTATAACACTTCAATCCCTCCACACTGAGACAAACTTACTCTCATGCACACCACACGGACCAAATATACACCTCGCATTGCTTTCCTTACAACGTCAATATATAAAACCCTATCTATATTTCCAAGGTAAGTCCCACCATTCATATCAATCAATGGACTCTGGTCTATCACCCTTACACACACACACACACACACACACACACATACACACACACACACCGTCGTCTGGTTCCCGTCTGGGCGCGTCACGATGCTATCACTTGACGGATAACGATACCTGCTGCTCGCTCAACGTTAGCTAATGGCGGCTGACGAGGCGCGATAGCCACTCACACTTAGAACGTGTGTGTGTGTGTGTGTGTGTGTGTGTGTTCATCTAGTTTTATTTTACAGGGCCTGAGCTACATTCGTATGGCCCCGTCTCCATAGCTAAATTTTCTTTAACTTGGTTCCTTAGTGCTGTAGAAATGTACTGTAGCTAGAAGTGTTTATTATCTGCGGTCTGTACAAGTAACGATGTGTGTGTGTGTGTGTGTGTGTGTGTGTGTGTGTGTATGTGTGGTGTGTGTGTGTGTGTGTGTGTAGGGGCGTGCACGTGCCGGACGCCCGCCTCGTGCCGTTAGTACGTACCGGACTTTCGCTTGATGGTGTTGTTGTTGGTGATGGTGACACTCTTGCTCTTCTTGATGCGCAGCGACCGACGCATCGACCGCACGAAGTTGTCGCCGTACTTCATGGTGGCGGTGGTGGTGGTGGTGTGGTGGTGGTGCTTGGGCCGCCCACACGGGGAGTCTGCACGCACGCCCTTGACTTAACTCACGGGCTCACGGGCAAGGTTGCAGCACTACAGGTTCGATAATGTACTGGCGGGGGCAACACACGTAGGGCGGGGGCAGGAGCAAGGGGCATCCTGTACGGCACTGACTAGGCGAGGACCAGGGGCGTGGGCGTGCGTGGGCGTGCCACAGATACTGACTAGAATAGTGGATGAAGTCTGCTGAGCGTGTCCTCACATGGACTCCTCGCAGCCTCCAACACTCGCGGCACTCTGCACAACAGTCACAGGCCCTCACTGTATAGCACCACTGAGTTGTTAGTTCCTCGGGCGGACACTCTGCCTCCAGGGGCACACGGCATGCGGGGCGAGGGGCACGGACAGGGGGGCACGGTGGGGGGCAGTCATGGTTAGCGGGACGGGCAGCCTCAGAGTGCGAGCCTTCACGCGCGCACCTCCACCGCCACGCACTTACGGCACACAACTGGCGCTCCGAGCCTCCGAGCCTCCCCCCTCTCTCACCAACACCCCCCCCTCTCCCCGCACCCGCCCGCGCACGCGCACTGCCGTCGTGGCGAACAGAACGATCACACGATCCTCACTTGACACCCGAAAGGCCTAATAAACCATAATAACCACTTCGACAAGGCCGCCGCGCCCCCAGGCCTCCGCGCCGCAGGGGGGGGCACAGGGGGCACCGGAAGACACCCAGGGGGGGCTTTACTGCTGACCTCCTGCCCCTTGCCCCCCCCCTACGCCCCCCTCATGATTGACGGGGACAGTGACGCATCCTGACGCCATGCACGACAGATGTACCGCAGGGAGTGTGTGTGTGTGTGTGTTCAGACAAGATACCCATTCATTCCCTTACTTATAACTTGACTGTCTGAGAGGCTGGGCAGGTGATCAGCCCCCCCCCCCCCCCCAGTGTATAAAACGCCCGATGGGGATGTCTCGGAGAAGACAGATAAGAGATAACATGAAAACCACCTTGACTGTATATCCATCTCTCTTTCCTCTCTCTCTCTCTCTCTCTCTCTCTCTCTCTCTCTCTCTCTTCTCTCTCTCTCTCTCTTAATACACAGGAGAGTATCTATTGTGATCCGTCTGCATAATTACGTACGACAGAGAGGAGGAGTAGGAGGGGAAGGGAGATAGGAGGAAAAGAGGAGGAGGAGGAGGAGGCAGTATATGCATCAATTAAGCCTCACAAATATCACACAATTTAAATGCTAATGGGTTACGCAATAGACAAGTAACTTTACCCTTCGCCCCCCCCCCCCCCCCCCCCCCCCCCCCCCCCCCCCCCCACCCGTGTTGTGTGCCTCCCTCTGTCCTACCTCTTCTTCTTCTCTTCTTCTTCTTCTTCTTCTTCTTCTTCTCTTCTTCTTCTTCTTCCTCCTCCTCCTCCTCTTCCTCCTCCTCTTCTTCTCCTCCTCCTCCTCCTGTTACGCCAAATCAGGGGTTCGCAGGGTCATCCGTCTTCGTGTTGGACAGGGTCACTCATAACACACCCCGCCCCCCCCACCCCACTCTCCTTCCCTCCTCCCCTTAACTTACCGCACTCATAGCCCTCAGACACAACACAAACACCTCACAGCCCTCAGACACATGGCACACACACACACACACACACACACACACCACACACACACACACACACAATGCCAGTAGGGAATTGAGTGAAGATATATTGGTACCATGGGAAGCATATGGAAAGAATGATAAAAGTAACACACACACACACACACACACACACCACACACACACACACACACAAACACACAACACACCACACACACACACACACACACACACACCACACACACACACAAACCACACACACACACAAATGCCAGAGGGAAGTTGGTGAAGATATATTGGCACCCTGGGAAGCATATGGAAAAGAATGATAAAAGTAACACACACACACACACACACACACACACACACACAACACACCACACAAATCCAAACATGAAAGGGGGCAATGGATAAAATAACCCCCAAACACACAAATAAAAGGAAAGGGGGGGAAAAAAACATACAAAACCACACACAACAACAACACACACACAACCACCACCCCACAAACAAAAAAAAAACAACAAAAAACCCCCCACACCACACAACACACACACACACACCATGAAAGCCAGGAGGACGTTGGGGGAAAAAAAAGAAAAAAATGGGCAAATACCACCAACCAACACACACACACACACACCACACACACAACCACACACACACACACACACCAAACACACACCACACACACACGAAAACACACACACACACCAACACCACACACACACACGACCCACCACTCACCACATGACACCCCCCACTCAACATACACCACCACTACATCCCTGACATCAACCCCCCCTCCCCACACCCCCACCCCATCACCACCGTGTCACCACCAACACTTTAAAACGGTAGTACAGTGCCACAAAATAACAGGATGGATTTATCACAAAAAAAAAAAAAAAAAAATACAATACAAAAAACGAAAATAATACAAATAAAAAAGAAATAGTTTACATTTTAAACCCATTAAGATAAAACCCTATCAATAAAATTCAAACAAGATAAAGTAAAAACTTTACACATTATCTATCACTAAATTTTACTTATCTACACCCATGAACTCATTACACAACACACCACACCACACCACCCACACACCCCACAAACCCCCCACACCAACCCCCCCCACACCCAACAAACCTTTTTACCCCCTTACAACCACACCCAAAACAAAAACCCAACCCAAAAAACCACCACCACCCACAAAACCATTTTAAACCACACACACACACAAAAACACCACCCCCCCACACAAACACGATATATTTTATATATCGCCAGGCAAAGTATAAAGGAATAATGCATTGAGTGGGTTTCCCAGTGATTGGATGACGCAAACTATTAAAAACCCCCAAAGGTTTTTTAGGAAAGGGGTTGGGAACAGAAATTAAAAGATATAGGATAACAAT
The DNA here is from genome assembly GCA_016584305.1 of Chionoecetes opilio. Taxonomy (NCBI): domain Eukaryota; kingdom Metazoa; phylum Arthropoda; class Malacostraca; order Decapoda; family Majidae; genus Chionoecetes; species Chionoecetes opilio. The sequence goes on from JACEEZ010021706.1 coordinate 336,240, forward strand.
TGGTTTTAGAAAGTAAAAAGCAGAGGATTTGCAGTAGTTATAAGATTATAAAGAAGTTTATGGGATTGAAGAGTTTTTAGCCAACTAAAAAAAAACAAATCGTATCCCTAACAAAAATTCCCGCAAGGAAAATAATCAGCTGCCAATTATTAGTGGAAGACATATTTCCAAAAAACAGGGAAGAGCGTTATTGTACTCAATGTAATGACGGACAACTAGGAGACGAATATCATGTTCTTTTTTGAAATGTCAAAATGAGGAATTATTCAGTTAAGAAGCGATACAGAAAGAGTTTTACGGGTAAACCCCCAAATCACTCTTAAATGTACAATGCTGATGCAGAGCAAAAATGTATATTATTTAAAAAATTTAGCAAATTTTAAATTCTTTGATTTTAAACTGTTTGAGATGTTTTTTTTTTATGACTGTGTAATATATTACACAGTGATGGGGTCCTACTTTTTAAGGGGCTGAGCAAATTTAAAAAAAATTCATTTATTTATTTTATTCACACAAACACACACACACACACCCCACAAACCACGCACACAAACAACCCCCACACACACCCCAACACCACACACACACACACACAACACAACCCCACCCCACACCAAACACACACACACACACCACACCACACACACACACACACCCCCCACACACACACACACCAAAAAACACACACACACACGATACCTTCAACTTAACACGAGAAGACAAGTAATTACCTCTCAAAAACAACCCCCGGGGGAGGGCAGCAATACCCAAATTAGGAGAGGGTTGAGAGGCGGGGAAAGCGAGGGGAGGAAAGAGGGGAGAGGGGAAGAGGGGGGAAAAAAAAAGGGGGGAGGGGAGGAAAGAGGGGTACGTGGGAGGCGGAGAAGAAAGACATGAGAGGATGGAGGCAAGTGGGTTTTATGTGTGGGAAAGTGATGCCAAGGGTTTTCGGCGGGGAGAGGGAGAGAGAGGAGAGAGAGAGGGAGAGAAGAGAGGGGAAGAGAGAGAGAGGGGGGAGAGAGAGAGAGAAGACAGGGTTGGGCAGAACCCACCACCACTGTCGCCACAACTGTATAATAATCCTCACAAACAATTTTCCCCTCTCTCTCCCCCTCCTTCCCCTCTCCCCTTTTCTTTTTTCTGGAAGCCCCTGTTCGGTTTGATTTAGTCATTTTTTTTGGAATCATTCCCCCCTTCACTTCACTTCACTTCACGTCACTTTGTCACTTACAGTCTGTCTGGTTTAAAAAGCACCCGCACG
>JACEEZ010021706.1:340000-342500 GCA_016584305.1 Chionoecetes opilio
ACATATAAAAAAAACAAGGTATAATTTACAATATACAAATCAATAACCATAATGATACATAATTAAAGAGGTTTGTAGTCCAGAAAAATACACATACTTTAATTAACACTCTAACACACACACACACACACTTTAACAGTCAAACACACACACACACACTTTAACAGGCAAACACACACACACACACTTTAACAGGCAAACACACACACACACACTTTAACAGTCAAACACACACACACACACACTTTAACAGTCAAACACACACACACACACTTTAACAGTCAAACACACACACACACACACACACACACTTTAACCCCTGCACGCCCAGATCTTTCCTTTGCTATAAAAAAAAATTGTTTGTTGTTAGCCATAAAATTACGAAAAGTAATAAACCAAATTAGTCAGTCGACAAGGATACTAAACAGGTCATATCTATAAAATATTGCTTATATTAACTAAAAATCGTCTAATGGTACCCAGATTATAATGAAAATTACGTTCTGAGTCTCAAGGGGTTAACAGTCTAACACACACACACACACACACACCACACACACACACACACACACACACACACACACACACACACCACCTCGCAGTCACATCAACACCACCAATGCAGGTGTTCAGACGGCTTGGGGGGGAAGGGGGGCGTGGTAGCGGCAAGCAATAGGGTGGGTATAGAGACACCCACCAGACACCCGGAACTCTTCCTGCCTCCCGCTGGATAACCGCGGGAGATCCTTTGACGGCGTGGGAGCAGCGCCGGGCAACCACCTCGAGGCGGTTTATGGAACTCTCGCCGAGACACCAACCCAGAACTCTCGCCGACATTGGAACACTCGTCGATGTGTAAATTTTCGACGACAGTTCAAGTTGTAATATATAAAAAGGACTCTAACCTAACCTAACCACATAACGTAGCGTAACTATTCAGATTATTGTCGGTATTTAACCCCTTGAGGCCCATAACGTAATTTCCATTGTAATTTGGGTACCATTAGACGATTTCTAGTGAATATAAGCAACATTTTATAGATATGACCCGTTTAGTATCCTTGCCCACTAACTAATTTGGTATATTTAGATTTTTTTCGAAATTTTATGCCTAAGAACATACAATTTTTTTTTAGCAAAGGAAAGCTCTGGGCGTGAAGGGTTAATCCCTGAATGCAGAAACACGGGTAATGATGAACACTCGCCGACCGTGTGAAAAAATAGGACAAACACTCGTTCGACGGGCGTGAGTGTTCCTATCGGCGAGTGTTCCAGGTACCCTCGAGGCGCGCCAAGCATTCAGCGGGGCAACATGCGGAGCCAGTCTGTCTCAAGGCAAAAACTACTGCATTGACCGTCTACTTCCCATGCTTGACCGTCTATTCCGTCTACCGTACCGCGGGTCGCTATTCTCTCTACTGTCCCGTCCGCTATTCTCTCTCTCTCTCTCTCTCTCTCTCTCTCTCTCTCTCTCTCTCTCTCTCTCTCTCTCTCTCTCTCTCTCATTGCATCTTCACCCCATCAGCATCACACACCTGCCCTTCCTATAACCCCCGTCAAGCATCTCTCTCTCTCTCTCTCTCTCTCTCTCTCTCTGTCTCTCACTCTTTCATTTCTAGGTAAGGTTAGCTGTGACATTTATATCCAAACCCACACCCACAGAGAGAGAGAGAGGAGAGAGAGAGAGATTGGAGAGAGAGAGAGAGAGAGACGGAGAGAGACTGAGAAGAAGGAGGAGAATTGCGAGATGGGAGAGAGGAGAGAGAGGAGAGACGAGAGATGAGAGAGATGAGGAGTGACGGAGAGAGAGGAGTTGAGGGGGAGACGAGACAGACTGAGAGAGAGAGAGAGAGAGAGTTGTGGTCGTAGTGGTATTATCCAGTTTTTTGGTTCTATATTTTCCCCTAAATATAAAACCAGAAGGTATTATGTTACCTGTCCCACCTGCAGATCTTTCCCACACACACACACACACACATACACACAAAAACCACACAAAACACACACACACACACACACACACACACACACTGGTAAAGCACATCGGAGGGAAAGAAAGAAGAGAGAGAGAGAGATAAGAGACGAGAGAGAGATGGGAGGAGATGAGAGAATGAGAGGAGACGAGAGACGACCGAGAGAGAGAGGGGAGAGAGAGAGAGAGAGAGAAAGAAAGGGAAGGGAAGGGAAAGTAAAAAGGGTGGAAAGCAGAATGGGCAAGGAAAAGGCACAGAAATAAAGGGAGGGGGGTAAAAGAGGAGAAAGGGAGAAAGGGGGAAAGAAGGGGGAAGGGGGAAGGGGGTAGGGAAGACAGGAACCCCCTTTAACCACCTAACTACCTGTCTACCTCAATCACCTCAATCAGAATCAGGTTAAATCCCTCGACTACTTCGCTACCTTTTTGACATATCGAGGAGGCGAGGTTTGGCTTAATACAAATTGCACAGGCGGTTTCCTTTCTTCTTTCACTCTCCCTCTCTCTCTTCCCCACAAGCCCACCCCC
>JACEEZ010021706.1:347500-353384 GCA_016584305.1 Chionoecetes opilio
CTGGTATAAAGCCATCTTCAAATCTGGGAATTAGAAAACTGGCTGTCAAAATCGATAAACAAAAGGGTGGTAATAAATGAATTCTTCATGATGGGACCAGATGTAAATAGTGGGTTCCTCAAGATCATTCTCGGACTATTCCTTGTTTCTTAATATACATCAAATGACCATTGACGAGGGAATTTCCCAAAAAAACCATTGGCAGGATATTCGAAAGTTGCTGATGACACGAAAATCACAAACATAGCCTCTACAGAATCTCAGCGCCAACTAATACAAAACGACTTAAAACACGCTAAAACGGAAGGGTCAAAAAACATGGCAACATGAATGTCAACCTTGACAAATGCCATGTTAACTACAGTATCGGTAATAACAACCCTCATTAAAAGTTACGTGATGAACGATTGTTCCAACTAACAAGTGGTGATAAAGAAAAAGATTTAGGCGTTATAAATCTCGAAAGATCTCAAAACCGAATAACCAAATTATAGAGGTAGTTTAAAAACTGCAAATAAAGTGTTGGCTTTATGGAGAAACTTTCAGTTTCAAACTGAAAAAAAGTTTATTACTCACTCTTTTAACTCGCTTGTTCAGCCCCCATCTAGACTACTGTGTGCAATTTAGGTCCACTTAGTATAAAAGGACATAGATAAACTAGCAAAAATACAGCGCCAGGTAACCAAAATGATACCTAGATGTGCGAAATAAATCGTACGAAAATCGGCTCAAAGAACTTAAACTTATTCCCACTAACAAACGAAGGATAAGAGGTGACCTCATCGAAGTATTTAAAATCTTCCAACGGATGTACGAACGTAGTCCAGAAAATCTTTTCACGTGAGAACGGTCAAGCTCAACTAGAAACAAGTATTTAAAATAAGCAGGAAAACGGTTTGTAACGAACTAAGCAAAGTACTTCTTCACAAACCGTCATGTTGTAAACGTATGGAATGGGCTGCCGTCAGAAGTAGTAACTCAAATACAATAGAATTCATTACAAAGTCGACTCGATAAAATTTCATATCAAATCCCCGGTTGTCACTGTTTATCTCGGAATAATAAATTATCTCGCGGGCCTCTGAAACTTACTTCATGCGTAAAAGTGATGCGAGTCGGTCTACCACAACCCCTCCCAACGTCTCAGACAGCCACGGTAAACGGTCACTACTACACTTTTGAACCTGTGGACGGGCTGGGGTTCAGTAAGGGCCACTGTCAGTTAGTGACCACATCGGGATTGAATATTACCAGGGGTCACTGCTGCAGGGGGGCATTGAAGTGGACACGGCGTCCTTACTGGAAAGTGCACTACGCAGTGATTGAAACGGAGCTGGGGCCTGATTGAACTGCTGCCTCCCAAGAAAGCGCCAGGCAAGGCTGCCGCACCACCCGGAACTGCCACACTGAGCCTACAACCAACACTACATTAGGACCTCATTTAAAACACACACAGATAGCCCCGAGTTAACGGTACCCCTATACTCTCGACCTGTGACGGGCTGTGGGTCAGTTAGGGTCCGACAGTTAGTGACAACATCGGGATTTAAGGGTACCAGGGGTCACTGCTGCAGGAGGCATTGAAGTGTACGGCGTCCTAATGGAAAGTACACAAATCCGCGTGGATTGAACGGAGATGGGGCCCTGATTGACTCTGCCTCCCCAAGAAAGCGCCAGGCAAGGCTGCCGCCACCACCTTGAACCTCCAAACTGGTTCACACCATTACAAAACACACATAACATGACCTATCTATCAAGCACTAAACCTACCCCCACCAAACTAGTAGTAGTTAGACATTAGATTACAGCTTTCAACTTTCCTCACCAAATTCCCATGCAGTTTTTCTATAATTGCATGGTATCCTTCTTTTCCGGCCAGTCGGCTGGAGGATGGGTGGGTGAGGAGGGCCTTCTACTCCTATCCTTTCTCTATATTATCTAGTTAGTGTAGTTGTAGTTAAAGAAACAGTCTTGTAAGGGACCTATCGGTCTGTTGCTGTGTGTTTCCTTGGTATTCATTTGTATCTCTAGCTCCCTTTTCCCATCCCTCCCTCCCCCTCTCCCCCCAACCACAGCTGCCTGGCCTGCACATGATGTCCGGAACACGTGGTGGTGTGACGTGCTGGTTTGCCACAGTAACCACAGCGACCACGTGTTGACATGACCTTCCTCCCACACTGACAAGACTGACATACAGGAGGAGGAGGAGGATGAGGAGGAGGAGGAGGGAGGAGGAGGAGGAGGAGGAGTGAGAGGAGGAGGGGAGGAGAGGCTGGAAGTCTGGCTGGAGGAGGGAGTTGGAGGAGGAGGAGGAGGAGAGGAGGAGGAGGAGGGGAGGAGGAGGTAGGAGGAGGAGAGGAGGAGGAGGGAGTGATGAGGACAGGAGGGAACGGTGAAGAAAATGTGAAGGAAGAAGAAGAAGAGGAGAATGAAGGAGGAGGAGGAGGAGGAGGAGGATGAGAGGAGGGAGGAGGAGGAGGAGGAGGAGGAGGAGGAAGGGAGGGAAAGGTGAAGTAGGAAAGTAAAGGAAGGGAGAAGAATGGCAAATTACTCCTCACCTGTTATCCTTCCTTCTCCTTTATCCCTGTCTCCTCTTCCTCCTCCTTTCATTATCCTCATCCTCTTCCTTCCTTCCTTATTATTCCGTATTCCACACTCCACGCCTCATCTTCTTTTTTAATATTATTATTTTCCACCACAAATGACTGGCCAAGGGCAAAAAAGAAACCTATTTTACTTTATCTATTGTATTTTCTATATCTATCTATTTTTTAATTCCACGTTCTTATATCTTTTACATTATTTTCACCATCATCTATCATCGATCTCGTTTTCACATTTATCATTTTTGTTCCTTTTATCTAATAAAGTAAAAACCCCTCTAAATCAAAAGTATAAATTTAAAATTCGGATAATTCGACCCGTTTCAGGGCCCGTTTGAATTTTCAATAACTTTCCATAAAAAATTACAATACTAATACTGAAAATCTAATATTGATAATTGTATTGAAGTAAGATTAATCTAGCAAAGCCTATTATTTTTATGTCTTGTAGAAATTTTGTTTAATTTTTGTTTTTAAAGGAAAATTTGGAATTTTAAAGTCATTTTGAAATTTACGGAAAAAGGGACTTTTAATCATTATAACTGAAAACTGGCCCAGTTCGGGGTTTAGGGGATGCCCCAAAAAAGTAGGTTTTAATAATTTCAAGCAAATCTATTTTTTTAAAAATATTGCAAAATTTTCAGCGGGGAACCTAATTGTTTTTTTAAAAATTTCGTTTTTTTTCAATAACAAAAAAAAAATGGGAGATAAGTCAACTGAATAGAAAAGTAAAATTTAAGTAATCAAGGGCTATCATTTGGCGGAAAGCAAAAAAAAAAATTGATTTTTAAATAACCGAGAAAATAGCATATTCGCATTTATACAAAATTAATTTTTTTTTGTTTTTACAAACCAATCACAGCATAATTAAACACGTCAAGATGAACCCTTTTTACTTCGATAAGTTTTCTTCTAGACTCATAGTTTTGCGGGAAAAAAACAAAAACCTGATCTCGTCAATTTTGGATTTTTTTTGAGCAGCCAAAATCCGAAAGTTTTTCAAAAGCTAGATAAAAGAATAATTTTAAAAAAATATCATAACAAAAAAAAAAAAAGGGGAGAAAAGAAGGAGAGGGGAGAGAGAGAGAAGGGGAGAGAAGAGAGAGAGAGAGAGAAAGAGGGGGGGAGAGAGAGAGAGGAGGAGAGTAAACAATAACGATTTGGGAGGAAGGGGGAGAAGGAAAAGGGAGGGGGAGGGGGAGGGGGGGAAGGGGGGGAGGAGGAGGAGAGAAGGAGGAGGAGGAGGAGGGGGAGGAGGGAGGGGGAGGGAAAAGGGGGGAAGGAGGAGGAGGGGGAGGGGGGAGGGGAAAGGAGGAGGAGGAATGGAATGAAAATTTTCGGGGAAAATGGGAGGAAAAATTCATGGGAGAGAGAGAAAGGGAAAAAAGAAAGAAGAGAGAAGAGGAGAAAAAATTAAGAGAGAGAAAGAGAAAAGAGAGAGAAAGAGAGAGAGAAAAAAAAAAAATAACCCTTAATTTGTGAGATGTTTCGATTTTTGTGGGGGGGTATTTTTTTAGGGGGTGGGGGGGGGAAAATTTTTTTCAGGGGGGGGGGGTGGGGGATATCTTTTTCAGGGGGTGGGGGGGTGGGGGGTATCTTTTTCAGGGGGGGGGGAGGGGGATACTTTTTCAGGGGGTGGGGGGATGGGGGGTTTCTTTTTTTAGGGGGGGGGGATGGGGGATACTTTTTCAGGGGGGGGGGGGATGGTGAAATTTTTTTTCAGGGGGGTGGGGGATGGGGGGATATTTTTTCAGGGGTGGGGGGTGGGGATATTTTTTTAGGGGGGGGGGGGAGGGGGATATCTTTTCAGGGGGGGGGGGGGATGGTGAAATATTTTTTCAGGGGGTTTGGGGATGGGGAATATCTTTTCAGGGGGGGGGGGGATGGGGGGTATCTTTTCAGGGGTGGGGGGTGGGGGAATCTTTTTCAGGGGGTGGGGGGAAAAGGGGGTATTTTTTAGGGGGGGGGGGGATTCTTTTCAAGGGGGGGGGGGTGGGGAATTCTTTTTTGGGGGTGGGGGGATGGGGAATTCTTTTTCAGGGGGGGGGGAATGGGGGAACTTTTTAGGGGATTGGGGGTGGTGAATATTTTTTCAGGAAGTGGGGGGGGGGGGGGAAAACTTTTTCAGGGGTGGGGGATGGGGAAAAACTTTTCAGGGGGGGGGGGGATGGGGGAATATCTTTTTTCAGGGGGGGGGAGGAGAATACTTTTTCAGGGGGGGGGGGTGGGGATTATCTTTTAGGGGGTGGGGGGTATCTTTTCGGGGTGGGGGATGGGAACTTTTTTAGGGGGGGGGGGGGGGGGAATTCTTTTTTAGGGGTGGGGGGAGGGGACATCTTTTTTCAGGGGTGGGGGGTGGGGATATATTTTTTAGGGGGGGGGGGGGTGGGGGAAAATTTTTTCAGGGGGTTGGGGGATGGGGGATATCTTTTTCAGGGTTGGGGGGGTGGGGGGAAAATTTTTTTTCAGGGGTGGGGGGTGGGGAATCTTTTTCAGGGGTTGGGGGGTGGGGAATTTTTTCAGGGGGGGGGGGATGGGGGAAATCTTTTCGCGTTGGGGGGATGAGGGATATCTTTTTTAGGGGGTGGGGGGGGGTGGGGGAAAATCTTTTTCAGGGGGGGGGGGGGGGGGAATCTTTTTTAGGGGTTTTGGGGGATGGGGGATAATTTTTCAGGGGGTGGGGGGGTGGGGAATTCTTTTCAGGGGGGGGGGGTGGGGGATTCTTTTTCAGGGGGGGGGGGGATGGGGGTTTCTTTTTTTAGGGGGGGGGGGGATGGGGAAACTTTTTCAGGGGGGGGGGGTGGGGGATATCTTTTTAAGGGGGGGGGGGACGGGGAATTCTTTTTCAGGGGGGGGGGATAGGGGGTATCTTTTAGGGGGTGGGGGAGGGGGGAAACTTTTCAGGGGTTGGGGGGATGAGGGAAAACTTTTTGAGGGGGGGGGTATGGGGGCGAGTTTTGAGGGGGCTTGTTTTTTTAGGGGGGCGAGGGGCTGTATTTGAGGGGGGGCTTGGGTTTCAGGGGGGTGGGGGCTGTATTTGGGGGGGGCGATGTTTTTGGGGGGGGGGGGCTGTAGTTTGAGGGGGGCGGGGTTTAGGGGGTGGGGGGGCTTTTGGGGTTTTAGGGGGGGGGGGGGGCTTGGTGTTAGGGGGGTGGGGGGGGTTTGGGGTTTAGGGGGGGGGGGGGCTGTAGTTTTAGGGGGTTTGATTTTCAGGGGTGGGGGGCGTAGTTTTTAGGGGGGCTTTGGGGTTCAGGGGGGTGGGGGGGCTTGGGGTTTTAGGG
>JACEEZ010021707.1:5000-11634 GCA_016584305.1 Chionoecetes opilio
ACCCTTTTAGAACTGGGGATCCCTTTTCAAAACGTAAAACTTACAGGCTCCCAAAAGAGTGTATTGGGGAGCCCCCAGGTCAAGGCGGGGTTTTTTGCCCGACGGAGACGCTGGGAAAATCGGGGAGATTTCGCGCTGCCAGGTTTGGCTGGGGGAACCGGGCCCAAACCACAGGGCTCTGCACGCCGGACTAGAACCCCCTGGGGAGGGGGAAAAAGGAAAATGCCCGGGAGCTCGCTGGGGATGTCGAGGGTCATTTGAACGCAAATGACCTCCGACCCGCCTACCGACCCCTGAAGAAGCTCCTTCCAAGTTCCTTCCTCGGGGGGAGGCTATTCGAACAGCAGTTTGAGCGCCTGTGTCGGACATGGATGGAGAGGCTCTTGGGGTTGGTACTTTGGGCATTTTTTTCAGGGTTTGGGACCCTCCCCCTGAGCAGCTTCACCCACTGGGGTTTACGGGCATTGGATGCCGATCCTCCCATTGACGAAAGCGCCCCCCTCTTGCCCGAAGTCAAAAGAGGTGTAGCAAAGGTTTTAGGGGTGGGGAAAAGGGAGCGGGTTTGTAATATCAGTGCGGAGCTCCTCAAACTGGGGGGGAGGCCCTGATAAACGGGTTTTCATCGGTTTTGACTGCCGTGTGGCAACAGGGACCCTTCCTCCCGACTGGAAAAGGGGGGGCCCGGTCGTCCCTATCTGGAAAAGGGAAAGGGGACCGTCAGGGCTGCAACAATTTCCGCGGGATTACACCCGCTCAGCGTAACCCGGCAAGGTGCTTGCCCATCTATTGCCCGACAAGGTTTGAAACCACTGTGAAGCATAGAGGGCCTCAGCAGTCCCGGGGGTTTACGCCTGGAAAGGCCCAAAAACGGACCGTATCCTAGCGCTTCGTGTCCGGGGGGAACGCCGAAAGTGAGGGTTTTTAAAAGGGGGGCTTGAAACCTATGTTGATCTCGCCTTGTTGATCTAATTTATCTCGCTTTCAGCCTAGGTTTATTTTGTTTTTAAAAGGGTTTTTACTCAGTGCATCGTGAGTCACTCTGGGGTTTTTTTTTTTCGGGTTCCCAGGGGTTCCCGGGGAAGGGCTATTTTTTTGATAAATGGTCTGTTTTTCTGGGACTGAGGGGGGGGTGCCCTTTTAATGTTTGGGGAGGTGTATCCGGCTTTTTTCCCGTAAAAAAAGGAAATTTAGGCAAGGGTGGCCCTCCTTGCCCCCTCATTTTTAAAACCCTTTTAAAGGACTGGGATTGGCAAGGTTGTAGATTAAAAATGAGTTTGGGGCATCCCTTGGCCAAAAACCAAAATCCCCCTGATCTTGTTTTTTTTTCCAGATGCCCGAATCTTTGCTGAGTCGCGGAGGTCCGGTATGGTTTCGGGGGGCGGGTGCACGAGGGGGGCCCAAAACCTTTGGGACTTGAGGGGCTCCTGGCTCAAAAAACCAAGGCCAGGTGTTTTTGGGGACTTTCTAGATGGAAAACAACAGTCTGTTAATGCGGGGGGTTTTGGGGGGAGGAAATTTAGATCTTGGGGAAAATTTTACATACATTGGGGAGGGGCAGTCCATTTAATTTACGGCGGGGTCAGTCCGAAGTCTTTACGGCATTGGCATAGGGGCCCCGGGGGTTATGGGGCTCGGGTTTTGCGGGTATTTGGCGTTGGGCCCGGGACCCGGCAGGAGGAAAAAGATCCGGATCTTCAAATCGCTTGTGATCCCCTTTTTAATCTATGGGGTTTTGAGAAATTTGGGCACTAAATAGGGACTTGAAGAGACCCAATAATTCCTTTGGTAAAAGTGTTTTTCGCAGGGAACCCTTTTTGGGATCGCTGGGATGATTACGTGTCAAACAGCGAAATTTCAAACCCTGAGACTGAATCGAGGCCCCATTACCTGGGATAGTCCGTCAGCGCAATTCGGTAAATGGGCATGTGGCACGCTACCCTGAGACCCATCCCTTTCCCTTTGGGTTGTATTGTAAGAGGGTAATCCCGGGGGTGGAGGGGGCCAAGGGGCGCCCACAAGGCTCGGGCTGGGGCAAGTTTTATGTTTCTTGTCGAGATTTCTTGGGATGGGAAAAAGAGCCTGCATGGGAAAATCGCGCTGGGAAACCCCCCGGGGGTGGCGTCGTAGGGTGGGCGAGGGGGACGCGCCCCCCCGGGGTATTTCCACCAATGATTGATTGATTCGCGAATATTAAAAACCCAAAAATTTTTGCATTCTCATTCGCATTCCGAATACGGAAAAAAAGACATTGGTCCTCAAATAATATATATTAATACTAGCCCCAAAAACCGCCCCCCGGGCGGGCTTTTTGGCTGCCCCCGGGGGAGGGCATTTGGGGTGGGCCTTCCGGGGCCCCCCACCTTGTTTTGGGGGGCCTTCGGCCCACCCAAAAACGGGGCTCTCCGAAGCCCCTTCTAACTTTCCTGAAATCAGGGGTGTAGAAAGGGATGTATTAACCCCCCCCCCCATTCACTCACCCATTTTCCCCTACCCCCCACCCCTTTTACTCACCCAATTTCCCTCACCCCCTACCCATTCCCCTCAAACCCTTACCCATCACCCCACAACCCCTTTTACTCACCCATTACCCACACCCCCCCCCTATTCCCCACCCATACCCTCCCCCCCCTTACCCCCTCAACCCCCCCACCCCCCCCCCCCCTTTTTTAAATTTTCCCCAAATTCTCAAGGTTTCCTTTCTCCAACCCCTTTTTTTTCCTTTTCCGGCCAAAAAAAAAAAATTTTACTCTAAGGGCAAAATTTGGGACCCCCCCAAAAATAAGGGTTTGCCCGGGGGCGGAAAAATCCAGCACACCACAACCCCCCCCCCCCCCAAAAAGCAAGAACCTTTGATAAATTCCCCCCCCCCAATTTTTACCCCTTAACCCCAAACCCCCCCCCCCTTACCACCCCCCCAACCCTTTCCCCCCCCCCCCCCAACCCCCTTCCTCCAAAAACAGTTTTCCCCTTTTGCAAACCCCCTTTTTTTTTCACTTTCCTAATAGCGCAAAAAAAAAAAAAAAGGGATCGGATCCCCCATAAAGGGCAAAAAATTCCCCGGAACCCCTTCCCAAAATGTTTCAAAGGGGTTTCCCAAGGGGGGAACCCATACCAAACAAAACCCCAAAAAAAAAAAAAAACCAAAAATTTTTCCCAATTTTTTAAATTTTTTCCCCCCCCCCAACCCCCCCCCCCAAACCCCCCAAAAACCCCTTTAAAAACAAAATTTTTTTTACCCACATAATTTTTCCCATTTCCCAACCCCTTTTTTTTCCCAAGCTAAAGGCTGTAAAAAAAAAAAAAAAAGGGTTTTTTTTAGTGGGCAGCCTTTCCCCCGGCCCCCCCCAAAAAGGGTATGGGGGGTTGCGCCGGGGGGGAATTTCAACCCCCCCCCAAAAGGGAAAAAAAAGAAGAAAAGGCGCGACCAAATTTTTTTTTTTTTTTTAAAAAAAATTTTTAAAAAATTTTTTTTTCCCCCTTTTGGGCAAACCCCGGGTTCCAAAAATGCATATGAGGTGATTGCGCCCCGGGGGGGGAACCATACCAGACACACACACAACACCACACCACACACAACAAAAGAGACAGGGCACACTTTCGCTTATATTTACCATTACCCATCACCCCCCACCTATTCCCTCACCCCCCCCATCACCCCCAACCTCACCCCCCACCCATTCACTCCACCTCACCCCACACCCATTACCCATACCCCCCCCATTCACTCACCCATTACCCATCACCCTACATCAAGGTTTTCCTCAATTCTCGCAACCCACTTTTTTTTTCACAATTATCGCTAATAGGCTGCTAAAAAAAAAAAAAAAAAAAGGATCGGGAAACATCTCATAAGTGGGCTTAACTTCCCCTGGTCAACCCGGTTCCAAAAAAGTTTGCCATATAGGTGATTGCGCCAGGGGGCGGAACCTATACCACACACACACCACACCACCACACACACACACAACAACAGACAAAACAGCAGACAGACACACTTTCGCTTATTTATTATAATTACCATACTAACTATTCCATCATCATCATCATCATCTCACACAATATTTCACATAATCTACTCTAATTATTTCATGACCTCCACTACATTCACATACACATATACCATCACCCTACATAAGGTATCCTCATTCTGACAACACTTATTTTTATTTCAATATATGATATATACTATATATAATATTAATAATAATAATATTAATAAGTCCTTTTCCCAGATCGAATATTTGGCAGGATAAGGGGACTATGAGACTTCCGGTAACCCGTTCCTTAAAAATTGCATATTGATATGTATAGATGGTTAAGGGCAATTATTAAATAATAAATATAATACATTATTATATAGAATAGACAATCAGAATAATTACATGATATACATACGTAGAAATATATATATTCTATATTATATAATATAATATATATACGAGTATATATATATATATATTATATAATATATAAGCGAAAGTGTGTCTGTCTGTCTGTCTGTCTGTCTGTCCTGTCTGTCTTGCATCTGTGTGTGTGTGTTGGGTCTGGTAATCGGTTCCGCCCCCCTTGGCGCAATACACCTCATATGGCACATTTTTGGAACCGGGTTGACAAGGGGAAGGTCAGTAAGCCACTTATGAGATGATTCGATCACTTTTCTTTTTTTTCTTTTTTTAGCAGCCTATTAGCGATAATTGTGAAAAAAAAAGTGGTTGCGAGATTAGGAAAACCTTGATGTAGGGTGATGGTAAATGGGTGAGTGAATGGGTGGGGTCTGGGTAATGGGTGTGGGTGATGGGTGATGTGAATGGGGGTGTGGGTTGTGATGGGTGATGGGTGAGGGAATAGGTGGGTGGGTGATGGTACATGGTAAATATAAGCGAAAGTGTGTTTTGTCTGTCTGTCTGTCTGTGTGTGTGTGGTGTGTGTTGGTGTGTGTGTTGTCTGGTATAGGTTCCGCCCCCTGTGGCGCAATCACCTCATATAAAAACTTTTTGGAACCGGGTTCCCCGGGGGAATTTTTTTAAACCCCATTTTTTAGATGATCCGACCCCTTTTTTTTTTTTTTTTTTTTTAGCGCCTATTAGCGATAATTGGAAAAAAAAGGGGGTTGCCGAGAATTGAGGAAACCTTGATTTGGGGTTTAAAGGGGTAATGGGTGAGTGAAGGGGTTTGGGGTCAGGGGAAATGGGTGGGGGGGTGAGGGGTGAGTAAATTTGGGGGGGGGTGAGGGGTTGGGGGTGAGGGGTTAAAGGGGTGGGGGAAAATAGGTGGGGGGTGATGGGTAATGGAAATAAAGCAAAAGTGTTCTGTCTGCTGTCTGTGTGGGTGTTTTGGGGGTGTGTGGTTGGTGTGTGTCTGGTGGGGGTTTCCCCCGCCCCCCGGGGCCGCAATCACCTCATATGGAAAATTTTTTAAACCCGGGTTTTTGACCGGGGGAAGGTTTTAAGCCCAATTTGAGATGATCCGATCATTTTTTTTTTTTTTTTTAGCACCTTTTAAAGCGAAAATTTGGGTGAAAAAAAAGGGGGGTTTGCGAGAATTGAAAACCCTTTGAGGTGGGTGTTGGGTAAGGGGTGAGGGGGAATGGGGGGGGTTTAGGGGTAATGGGTGGGGGTAAAAAGGGGGTGAGTAAATTTGGGTGGGGGGTGATGGGTGATGGGTGGGGAATAGGGGGGGTGTGGGTAAGGGGTGAGTAAAAGGGGTTTTTGGGGTGATGGGAAAGGGTTTGAGGGGAATGGGTGGGGGGTGATGGGTTAAGGGTGAGTAAAATGGGTGGGGGGTATGGAAAAGGGGTGAGTGAAATGGGGGGGGGTTTAATACATCCCTTTCTACACCCCTGATTTCAGGAAAGTTAGAAGGGGCTTCTGGAGAGCCCCGTTTTTTTGGTGGGCCGAAGGCCCCCCAAAACACAGGTGGGGGCCAAAGGCCCCACCCCAAAATGCCCTCCCCCGGGGGCACCCAAAAAAGCCCGCCCGGAGGGCGGCTTTTCGGCTAGTATATAAAATATATTTGTTTAGGACCAATGTCTATTTTTTCCCTATTCGGGAAAGCGAATGAAAAATGCGAAATTTTTTTTTTTTAAAATTCCCCGAATCAATCAATCATTGGGGGGCAAAACGCCGGGGGGGGCGTCGCCTTTGCCCCCCTACGACCCATCCCGGGGGGCCCACGCGCGAGTTTCCCCTGCAGGCCTTTTTCCCCTACCCAAACAATCTCGACAAGAAACATCAACTTGCCCCAGCCCGAGCCCCTTTTGGGCGCCCCCCTTTGGGTCCCCCACGCCCGGGGTTATCCCCTTACAATACAAACCCCAAAGGGAAGGTCGGGCTCAGGGTTTGCGTGCCCCATGCCCATAAATTTTCCCAATTGGCGCTGACGGACCATGCCCGGTAATAGGGGCCCCGATTCAGTCTCACGGTGCAATCGCTGTTTGGGCACGTAATCATCCCCGCATCCCCAAAGGTTCCCGCGAAACACTTTTCCCAAAGGCCATTTATTCGTCCCCTTCAAATCCCTATTTAGTGTCCCTTTCTCACAACCATAGATTAAAAAACCGGGATCACAAGCGATTTGGGGGAAGAATCCCCGGATTCTTTTTCCTCCCTGCCACAGGTTTAAACCGAAACCCCGG
>JACEEZ010021710.1:0-7500 GCA_016584305.1 Chionoecetes opilio
TACGGGTTATTCAGGATCCCGTGAACATTATATGGTTCCCGTATCCATCTCTGGCCCACATAAACCTGTCCATGGTGGAAAGTATCCCTGGAAGGAGTGAATCAGCCCTTGCAAATGCTTTCACTTCAGTAACGTGGACACTTCCTCTGCAAAAGCAGCCTCATCTAATGAAGGAAAGTTAGCAAAATTCCCTTCTTCAATGCGCCACACCCAAATTGAAAGTTTCGGGGTAAAGGCAAATCCCTTCTCTGACAGTTATCATGTTCAGCATTCTTCCTGGGATGGAGATGTTAAAACCGTTCAAGTTCCGTGAATACATCTGTCAGGGCCAGAACCCACAAAACACTTAAAGACCTTTTTTTGGTCGTTAGCCCAACGACGGAACCCATAGCGCAGAAAAGTCGTAGGCTCGTCGTTAACGTGCACACTGGCCAACGACGGGCTCAAGACCGGTATTAGCAAAGGTCGGAAGTCGCCAGGCATGCTCATATTGCTTGGTATGCTATGAAATATTTTTTTTTATAGGTGAATGTAGACATATGATTGCATTTGGATGGATATTATTCATATTTTATGAATAAAGAGATTAAATAAAGCAAGGGACTCACCCCACGTCTGGCAGCGCGGCCTTCGGCAGCAGCAGCAGCAGCAGCATGATGAAGCCCGTGAGGTGGATATCAACACCAACTTCCCCAAGGGGATAGATGTCTTTGGTAATATTTAGTAGGGGAGCGAGAACCCCTTGAGGAATCCTATGATCCCTGGTGATACCTATGGTGCTATCACAGGCGTGGGAGCTGGCTGTCTTCTTCAGGAAGGCACAGGTGAGGGGGATAACTGCGGGTTTTTACTCAAAACGTTTGAGTGTGGCAGCCGGAGCCGCCAGCTCCTCCGCCACTGTAGGTAGGTTTGGCAGGATAAACGTCTTATTACTCTTTATTATACAACTTAGTGATTATTTTTGAGTGTTATATATACTTGTCATTATCTAAATCAATGTAGCACCGTGTGTCACCTTAAATAAGGGTGATTTAAAGATGTTATGATGGGGTAACTGATGGCGGGGCAGAGGTGACGGAGAGGCCTTCCCCGCGGGGCCTCCCCATATCAAAAATATTCACTATTTAAACCCACACACACACCTCTTCTACCACCAAAAACACTAGCAACACAGGCTCCTTACTTATACATTTTATTATCTGATACATTAAAACTCTTAAAACGCAAGCATTCCGAATAAAAACGAGAATTATTTTGGGAGATGAGGGGGACAGAAGGCGGGGAGAGGCAGTCTGGCATGCCATTCTTGCCCGGAAATATGTCTCGCTGACTTGTGATTAGTCGAGAAGTTTTAAAAACTGTTTGTCATTGGCTGGTGACTGATGATGAGCTTGATGACATGTCATTACTCGTCTTCAGCCCGGTTCCCACCTTCCCGCTTGTACGGCCGCCACACAACAACAATGACGTCACCATCATTATCACCGCTGGAGTGGTATTTGTGGTAACTGGGCACAGTTGGCAACTCCACTCGAGCGGACACCGCCGAGCGGGAAGATGACTTGAATTTAACTTTGTACGGCGGCCGAACAGCGGTACGGCGGGCGGGTAGACTTTTTTTGTGACGTCTTTGGGGACGTCTTTGTTGTTGTATGGCGGCCGTACAAGCGGGAAGGTAGGAACCGGGCTTTAGCCAGTCAGCGCCTTCCGACGCGTTAACGACCGACCGAGGGAGGCTTTGTAGCTTAAGTCGTAAGGAAAAGAAGTTCGGAGATGGTCGTTGCTGGCGCTACTACCTTTGTTGCTGGGTTCCCGCCCAGGTATGCTAAGGACAAAATGAACTCCGTTTACAAAGTGGTCGGCAATGTCACTGCCTTGATTTATAAGAAACCTCTTGATTTCTTCGTGTAGTTCGAAGACACGTGTGTGTAAGTAGTACGTGAGAGCCACCTCACTTCCGTGTGGAAAAAAGGAACACTATGTTCAGCTCCAATTTCTTCACAAAATGATGCAAAGAGACAAGACAAGACAGACAAAATCATTTTTAATATATAATTTAAACCTCCTTATAAATATGATATTGAATTATTGGTCAGCATGTCTCGTACCCCCAGGTGAAAGGGTTTCGTACCCCCTGGTGGTACGGTACCCAGGCTAAGAAGACCATACTCTATTCAAGACTCGCCGGGAAAGCTACTTTTTGTCCGTCGTCGAGTAGCGAAGACACCCACATGCTGCCCATAAACTTCCCCTCCGACTGCAAGTGTGGCAGAGGGCAGAGGGGGAAGCATAAGCCTCAATTAATTACTGTGCCCACTCAACAAATCCAGCCTGCGACACCACGAGCGAGGCCAGCCATCTCAGCCTTCTAGAAATAACATAAAGGGCCCAACCACCTGAGGCCTCAAGGAAGAAAAACCCCAAAGCGCAATAGCTGTGAAAAATTTAAAAAAAATAATACTAAGAAAATAAATATAGGGTGGAGTCAAAAGCTTTTTCGTCTCATCAAGTCCCCTCAAACTGACTTTCAGGAGAGCTCGCACGCGTACGTCTAATCTCTGAGACGGAAACTGAGAGACTGAAGCGCGAAGCGCCATTGTTCGCAAAAAAAAAAAAAAAAAAAAAAAAAAAAAAAAAAAAAAAAAAAAAAAAAAAAAAAAAAAAAAAAAAAAAAAAAAAAAAAACCCAAAAAAAAAACCTTGTAAAAGAAATAAGGTTTTGGTCAATGAGGAAAGAATTTTCCAAAATTCAAGGGGAAATTGCACAGAAAACTTATGGGGTAGTTAAAAAAATCCGATTTCAACAGGGTCTCCCTTGGACATAGCAAATTTAAATTATTGATAAATGGGGCCAAAAAGTTTGTTTTTGGGCATTGAAAAGGGAATATTCCAGAAATAAAAAATTTTCTATGCTAAAAATCTTGCGAAAAGAATGTACATTTGTCAAAGTGAATTACGTTCCTTCAGAAAAGATCTCCATGCAAAGGCAATATTTAGACGGTAAAAAATATTGTTGTGCATATAAGCTGTGGGCCCTTGTGGACAGGGGCGCCAAAATTAAAACTATTCTTTAAAACTGATACCAAAAGAACGCCTACTAAAAAAATCAGAGGAGGTCTGTTCCGAAAATGGGAACCAATGGTAGCTTTCGACATTTTCTGGCCAAAATTTTATTTAGACAACGTAAAAAAATCCAATAATTGTCTTTGCAGAACAATATATTTTCATTTTTTCACAAGAACCCTGCCAGTTCAAGAACAGTTTGAAGTTTTTTTATAGTAAAGAACCCATTTCCCTTATAGGATAACGGGAAAAGTTTAGAGCAGCAAAGTTTTAGTGCTCCAAAAACCTGCCTAAAACGCTCCAAATCCGTCTTTATCCGTATTTAGACCGCCCAAAGCCAAAAACTGTTTTGCACGGCAACTGTGTGCAACGGCACACCGTAACCCACAATTTACACTCTTTATTACGTAAAAGTATTACATACACACACGGGGCTATGTAGTAGCAGTACCCGATGGAGGATTTGGTTACGAGGAGGCCGACAAATTAAATCGTCACAGGCAGGGCCCTTTTGTCTCTGGGCCCTTTTTACTCTTTGTTCTTTGTCTTCTACTGGAATAGTGAACTTATTTCTTACGGGGCGTTTTAGTCTTCCGAACCATCCAGTTGAAAGGGCATATCCCCGAGAACGACTGTCCCTTGCATGTACAAAACCAAAGTGAACCCGACTGGAACATGGTGGGAAGTGTGATCATACGAAAAATAATAAAAAATATATAAAGGTTTATCCTTTCGTCATGCTGAATCATCATGGCTGTTCTAAAATTGATCCAGGGGTCTGTTGTCTCATTACCTTCTCAATTCCTCTCTATCTCACGAGGCGGTCACTGTCACCTCTGTAGCCTCCCAACACCTCGCCTTGGGACCATCAATCCACTGACGACACAAAACACACACACACACACACACACACACTCGATAATGTAAATTGTGCGTAAATCTATTGTTGATTCCAGCGACATCAGACAACCCGCCTCTCCTCTGAGTTCGAGCGCGGTCCGAGGGTTTGAATCTTTAGGTCATGAATAGTTTTGAATCCCTACAACAAATGAGGAGGAAAGAGGGAGGAAGAAAGAGGGAGGAGGTAGGAGGGAGGGAAATATACACGACGAAGGGAACTTGGACGAAAAAGAAAATATGTATATAAATTGAAAGAGGTAACTGTTACAGAGGAGGAGAATAGAAGAAACCCTCTCTCTCTCTCTCTCTCTCTCTCTCTCTCTCTCTCTCTCTCTCTCTCTCTTCTCTCTCTCTCTCTCTCTCCTCTCTCTCTCTCTCTCTCTTTTCTCTCTCTCTCTCTCTCTCTCTCTCTCTCTCTCTCTCCCCTCTCTCTCTCCTCTCTCTCTCTCTCTCTCTCTCTCTCTCCTCTCTCTCTCTCTCTCTCTCTCTCTCTCTCTCTCCTCTCTCTCTCTCTCTCTCTCTCTCTCTCTCTCTCTCTCTCTCTCTCTCTCTCTCTCTCTCTCTCCTCTCCTCTCTCTCCTTCTCTCTCCTCTCTCTCTCTCTCTCTCTCTCTCTCTCTCTCTCTCTCTCTCTCTCTCTCTCCCCTCTCTCTCTCTCTCTCTCTCTCTCTCTCTCTCTCTCTCTCTCTCTCTCTCTCTCCTCTCTCTCTCTCTCTCTCTCTCTCTCTCTCTCTCTCTCTCCTCTCTCTCTCTCTCTCTCTCTCTCTCTCTCTCTCTCTCTCTCTCTCCTCTCTCTCTCTCTCTCTCTCTCTCTCTCTCTCCTCTCTCTCTCTCCTCTCTCTCTCTCTCTCCTCTCATCTCCTCTCTCTCTCTCTCTCTCTCTCTCTCTCTCTCTCTCTCTCTCTCTCTCCCCTCTCTCTCTCTCTCTCTCTCTCTCTCTCTCTCTCTCTCTCTCTCTCTCTCTCTCTCTCACAGAAACCACGTACCGCCAAGCAGCGCTGACGGAGCCTTGTCAATCAATCACCTTTAAGCTCCCTTCACACATTCCATAATCGAACCACGATAGCGCCACCAATTTGATTATTGACGCTATCGTGAAATTTGACCACAATAAACGCAGACCACGATAGCCTCACAACAATGTCACGGTGCCTGTAAGTATGTGTCTTGACGTTCGTAAGATGGTCACGATGGAGTCAGTCACGAATGAAAAATCAACGGTAATTTTGTCGTCACGATAGAGCTACGACAACTACGACAGTGCCATGACGGTGCCATGAACGTACCACGATAGCGTCAAGAGCCTAGCAACATGCCTCACAGGTGGGTGGGTGGTCACGTGGTGGTGATTGAGAAAGGGAAGGGGGGTAGAGATGAAGGTGGGAGAAACAGGGATGGGTGTTGGTGATAAAGAAGGGGGGGAAACGGGGGTGGGGGTGTTGTGATCAAGAAGGGGGTGTAAGTGTTGGTGGGTAAACGGGGGGGGGGGAGAATGCGTTGTTGATGGTGGTGGGAAATGTGAGTGGTTAAACGAAGGGGGGGGGGTGTCACCACGTGGGGATGGGAGTAGGAGGTGGAGAGTCGAGGGAAGAGTGTCACCACATGGTGATGGGAGTAGGAGGTGGGGAGTCGAGGGGGGAGTGTCACCACGTGGTCATGGGAGTAGGGGGTAGGGAGTCGCGGGTGGGTGGATGTGAATGATAAAGGGGAGGAAGGCGGAAGAGGGTGCAAAAAAGGGGGGGGAAGGTAGGGATGAAAGCGCGCGTAACGGTTTCTTATCGTCACGATAGAGATACGACGATCACAATAGTTGTCACGAAGCTGCTACATAGATAACGATAGCGTCACGATAGACTTACGATAGCGCTGCGTTGAGTACAAATATCGGGGAGCTTCCCGATTTCTTAGTGCATGCACTAACTTTTCGTGGCCTCGGCCGAGCGCGTCACGAGTTCAGTCACGATGGACCCATAACCAGGACCATAACGGCGCTGCGTATTTCATTTTTGGCGCTTTCGTGGTTCGATTATGGAATGTGTGAAAGGGGCTTTACGGGGTGGGGTGGGGTGGGGTGGGTGAGGACACGATGACAAAGGAACAACCAACAGCAACAAATATTAATGTCCAAAGGAGGATATTTGCCGATAACTTTTTAAGACCAACACTACACTATGCATACAAAGAGCCAGTGTAGGTTATAGGTATACAGGGAAACCTTCTTGGAAAGTGAAAGATGAGAAAAAGAAAGATAAATAAAAACTAAGATAGACTATTACCACGGACAGATGCCATATAAATGCAGGGGAGTGAGAAAAATGTGCATTATAGTTTATTAAGTCTTTTTAAATGTTTCAACACTATAACAGTCTACAACGTACGCGGTGAGATTTTTTTTTTTTTTTTTTTTTACATCACAAAGGACTGGCCAAGGGCACAACAAAAAGAGGTAACACAAAGCCCGCTTAGTTGCCAGTCCCTATAAAGAAGACAGTTAGAGAATACAAAAAAAAGGGGGTGAGTGGGCCAATTTAGTTCGGGAGGTGTCTTGTTACTCTTCTCTAGAAAAGATTTAAGTCGTAGGAAGGTGGACAAATATAAACAGGAAGAGAGTTTCAGAGTTTATCAGTGAAAGGGATGAAAGAGTAAAGATACTGATTAATTCTTGCATTAGGAAGATGGACAGAATAGGGATGAGAATGAGTAGAAAATCTTGTGCAGCGAGGCCGCGGGAAGGGGGGCCCGGGGGGAGGCATGCAGTTAGCAAGTTCAGAAGAACAGTGAACATAAAAATAACGGTAGAAGATAGAAAGAGAAGCAACATTATTTCGGCGGTGATTTATAGATTGAAGACAATCATTCAGAAGAGGGGAGTTGATGAGACGAAAAGCTTTTGACGCAATCCTGTTTAGGAGAGCTATATGAGTGGATCCTCCTCAAACATGAAAGACATACTCCATACATGGGCGGATAAGGCCCCTGTACAGAGCAAGAAAGTGGGAGGGGGAAAAAAAGGACGCAGACGCCACAGGACACCTAACTTCTTAGCAGCTGTTTTAGCAAGAGATGAGATGCGAGATTTCCAGTTCAGATTTTTAGTAAAGGATAGTCCATGAATGTTCATTGTAGAAGAAGGAGATAGTTGAGTGTCATTGAAGAAGAGGGGATAGATATCTGGTAGGTTTTGTCGAGTAGATAGGTGAAGCAATTGGGTTTTTGAGGCATTGAACAAAACAAGGTTGCTTTGCCCCAATCATAAATTATAGAAAGATCAGAAGTTAGGCGCTCGGTGGCATCTCTCCGTGAATCACTAAGTTTCTCTTGGGTTGGACGTCTAATAAGCGACGTTGAAAAATGCAGGGTAGAATCATCAGTGTAGGAGTGGGTTACTCCTAGGTGTAGGCTTTGAGTTAGACCTAGAAGATCATTAATGAATAATAGAAGGAGAGTGGGTGATAGGACAGAACCCTGGGGAACACCGCTATTGATAGATTTAGGAGAACAATGTCCGTCTACAGTAGCTGCAATATAATGGTTTGAAA
>JACEEZ010021710.1:10000-15225 GCA_016584305.1 Chionoecetes opilio
GTAGTCTTTGGTTAGGCATTTAAATGTCAATGAATTATAACTCGTACATTTTGATTATTTTAATATATTTATGAATTATATCTGTTTTTAGGCTGATGATGGCAAATGTAATATAGCCGAAACGTACCAATATAAAGATCCACGATGTTCATACCAGCGCTGGTTTTAATCTTTATTATACGATCCCGCTACCCCCTCCTGGGCAGACATTCAGAAAGAGTTAAAGGGCGCGGTGTTTAGCTTAACTAACTTCCTCTATTTGTACAACCCGGAAGTCGCGGGGATTCTGGTACGAGATATGGCAGTGGCGCTACGGTGTCACTATGGGGATCTTTTCCGCTTGATAATCTCTCTATTCGTAACTGGTCTTCCTGCCATTTGGGGAAGCAACCACCCCGGGAGGCGGGTCACAAACCCGGCTAACACCCGATACCCATCACGGCTGGATGGACAAGGGCTTGGGGTTTTATTAAGGAAAAGGGAGCCATTATACCTTCAGTCTGATGCGTGGCGGTTGGTGGCAGCTACCCGCCGGGGTGGTGGGCGAGGTGGTCTCGGTCAGGGTCTCGGTGAGGTGCGCGTTCACCACTAGGCTCATCACCCCATAATAAACTCACCATGAGGGTAGGAGATAGGTTAAAAGGCCTAATTTCATTTGTATACTTGCCCTGTTCAGTTCTTGAGTCAGAAAACATCATATATACTCAATTTATGAGTATTTTTATGTATATTGCGTGCTCTACGCCACCCCCACCGTGGTCGCTTTGTTTTGACAGCTTAACGTCTTTAAGTACGTCTGCAGAATGCCCAAAAGTTGCCCAGAACAGCTGTTGGAAGTCGCTGGGTCGTGCAGACCGGAAGTAAGCCTCTCTGAATGTAGCCCCTGGATCTCTCTCTCTCCTCTCTCTCTCTCTCTCTCTCTCTCTCTCCTCTCTCTCGTCTCTCTCTTCTCTTTTCGATTCTTCTCTTCTCTTCTTCTCTTTCTCTCTCTATCTTCTCTTCTATTATTCTATCTCATCTCTTTCTCTCTCTACTATATATATATATATAATATATATATAATATATATATATACATATATATATATATATTGTTAAAGTAGTCGTCCAGACCCATTTTTTTTTTGCCTAATTATGTTGACTGTACATTCAAAACACCTAATCCACCAAAAATATTGATTTCCAGGCCTTATTTCCGTAAAAACACGACTTTTGTAAAAAGCGCGCGAAAAAAAAAATCTTCCTCCAACAGGGCTACGACTGTTATTGATGAACGTCAGAATAGGGACGCCCGCAGACACTCTGTCTGACACCTGTCGGCAAATGTTATGATGACCGATTGTACTTCGGTGTCAGAGTGAATCTGTCGCTGTGACCGACACTCTTCCCACACACACGCCTGCACACACGCCTGCGCACCAACACCCTTCCTGCACACACACACACATACACACACAACACACACGTGTGTGGAGGGCGTGTGTGCAGGCGTGGTGTGTGGGAAGTAGGCGTGTGTGTAAGAAGGGTGTCGGTGTGCAGACGTGTGTGCAGCGTGTGTGTGGGGATGGTGTCGGTGTGCAGGCGTGTGTGTGGGAAGGAAGCGTGTGTGTGGGAAGGAGGCGTTGTGTGTGTGGGAAGGAGGAGCGTGTGTGTGCAGGCGTGTGTGTGTGCAGGCGTTCTGTGTGGGAAGGGTGTCGGTGTGGCAGGCGTGTGTGTGGGAAGGAAGCGTGTCTGCAGGCGTGTGTGTGGGAAGGAGGCGTGTGTTGCAGCGTGTGTGTTGGGAAGGAGGCGTGTATGCAAGCGTGTGTGTGGGAAGGAGGCGTGGGTAAAACTTTGGAAGAAGTCCTTCACCCCTATCTTTTTTTTCTTCCCCCTATAGCCAACAAGCCTGGGGAACTGGCGGGAATACGGGGTTTTTGGGTGGGGGAAGCAAATATAAGTGATTTATGGCTCCCCCAAAAAATCATCAAAGTCACTATATGTAAAAATCTAACCTAACCTAACCTTAACCACAAAGTATACCTAACCTAACCTAACCTTAACCACAAAGTATACCTAACCTAACCTTAACCACAAAGTATACCTAACCTAACCTAACCTTAACCACAAAGTATACCTAACCTAACCTAACCTTAACCACAAAGTATACCTAACCTAACCTAACCTTAACCACAAAGTATACCTAACCTAACCTAACCTTAACCACAAAGTATACCTAACCTAACCTTAACCACAAAGTATACCTAACCTAACCTAGCCTAACCTTAACCACAAAGTATACCTAACCTAACCTAGCCTAACCTTAACCACAAAGTATACCTAACCTAACCTTAACCACAAAGATATACCTAACCTAACCTAACCTAACCTAACCTTAACCACAAAGTATACCTAACCTAACCTAACCTTAACCACAAAGTATACCTAACCTAACCTTAACCACAAAGTATACCTAACCTAACCTAACCTAACCACAAAGTATACCTAGCCTAACCTAACCTTAACCACAAAGATACCTAACCTAACCTAGCCTAACCTAACCTTAACACAAAGTATACCTAACCTAACCTAACCTTAACCACAAAGTATACCTAACCTAACCTAACCTTAAACCACAAAGTATACCTAACCTAACTAACTTAACCACAAAGTATACCTAACCTAACCTAACCTTAACCACAAAGTAATACCTAACCTAACCTAACCACAAAGTATAACCTAACCTAACCTAACCTTAACCACAAGTATACCTAACCTAACCTAACCTTAACCACAAAGTATACCTAAACCTAACCTAACTGGACTTAGAATTTTTGAGGCACCTCATATTTCATAGCGGTTCGTGTGGGTAACCAAGGCTGAGCGCACGCTGGAACCTTTACAGATGTGAAGTATAATAAGCATTACAATACAGTGCGGTAGTTCATTTCAGTCAAAGCGGAAGGATGAGTTCCAAAGTATTTCCCAGGCGTGTGTGTGGGAAGGGTGTCGGTGTGCAGCGGTGTGTGTAGGAAGGAAGCGTGTGTGCAGGCGTGTGTGGGGGAAGGGGCGTGTGGGAAGGGGTCGGTGTGCAGGCGTGAGTGTGGGAAGGGTGTCGGTGTGAAGGCGTGAGTGTGGGAAGGGGTGTCGGTGTGCAGGCGTGTGTGTGGGAAGGGTGTCGGTGTGCAGGCGTGTGTGTGGGAAGGAAGCATGCTGCACCCATAAAGGATGCATGCATGTGGCATATAGCAAAAAAAATCTATCAGAAACACCCAAATATCTTCAAGTACTATTATATTTATCTCTGTGTTTACGTGCCTCTGATCAGCGCGGGAAGATGAGCCTCCCTAATGGTACGTCACGGAGCCTGAGCCTGAGCGTCTGCAAATCTTGAGTGCGTTTTGAGAACTCGGGGAATTTGCAGATTTTGATTGCGGATTATTTAAAAACGGCTGACTGGATACAAAAAGTGACGACGTATTGTTGATATACTCGTCAATGGCTATGATTTGACTGCATTAAATCAGGAATGATGAAATGGTGTGGACGACTACTTTAAGACGGCAAAGTTAATTCAAAACCAGGTCCGAGCCGCGTAACCAAAAATAAAAATGAATAAAGAAAATAAACTGAATGGACAAAGAAGTTAACAAAAAAAAGATACCAGAACATTTATTAATTAAATAAGCAAAAAAAGAAAAAAAGAAATACGCAACGGTTAACAAAGCAAATTACTGAAATACTTTATGAGGTCTTTAAAAAACAAAAACAACAAAGAATATTCCACAGACAAGAGTCGCCACTAAAAACACAAAACTAATCTTAACTAAACTTAAACTAAAGTGTATCACTTATATGTAGAGTGTCAATGTATATGTATAAGTAAGTGTGAAAACCAGAACCCCCAAAGAACAAAACTTAAATATACGTGAGGCGCACCAAAACACGCCTTGAAACTTAAATACGCTAACGTTAAACACAAAAGATGGGCACACACAAAAATAACAAAGCAATACTCATAATAATAAAAATAGGAGGAAAGGCTCCTAAAATCGGGCATTGGTCACACTGGTAATACATTGTATGGTATGAAGGCTCAAGTCACACTGACTAGCTAAAAGATTCTCTGCTTAGAAGAGCCTCCGAACCGAAGCTTAAAACAAAAAACAAAACAGTGAAGCTTCAATTGAACCACCAGAAGTGACAGGGGAGGGACGGGAAAAGAGGGGGAGAACCAGGAGA
The DNA here is from genome assembly GCA_016584305.1 of Chionoecetes opilio. Taxonomy (NCBI): domain Eukaryota; kingdom Metazoa; phylum Arthropoda; class Malacostraca; order Decapoda; family Majidae; genus Chionoecetes; species Chionoecetes opilio. Next base: position 14,221 of record JACEEZ010021710.1, read on the forward strand.
AATAATAAGAAAGAAAGTTAGTATATAATATAATTATATATATATATATATATATATAATATATAGAGAGAGAGAGAGAGAGAGAGAGAGAGAGAGAGAGAGAGAGAGAGAGAGAGAGAGAGAGAGAGAGAGAGATACGAGAGAGAGAGAGAGAGAGACGAGAGAGGAGACGAGAGATGAGAGAGAGAGGAGAGAGAATCACAAACATATCGAGGAATTAAACTAAAAAATAGGTAAGCAGTAATAAGATTTCATAAACCTGGTAAAATTATGGTAATAGTAAACGGTGGCAGTTATCGCAGGATGCAAAGTAGAAGTCAGGCGTCCTCCCTATAACATTACTGCTTCAGGCCCTGGTTATAAGAGGGAGTATAGTGGGCGTGCCTTGGATTACTTATAGAATGACAGAATAGGAACAGGCGGTCTTAACACACAAACACTCTTTCCTTACGCTATATATAAAGTTAGAACGTAAAAGAACATGTACTAACTTTGTAGAAGGTCCAATATAGGAAATAAGTAACCATGTAGTATGACATGACATCTTTGTAGGATACTTTGTGTTGGTGTCCTGGTCACGTGAAGGGCAGGATTAAGTACGTAATAGTAGGAGTAAGGAGTAAGGCGGAGTAAGTAGTTTATTCATGACCCCAGAATCATGTCAGTTATGTTCGAACTAGGGTCTCTTTAAAAAGAGGGTACCGCCATTCATAAGCCCTATATGTTAAACGCTACTGGGCGCTATCTTAATGCCAGGGCCTCTCCGTTCACCCAAGACCCGCAGAAGTTCTCAAGGCATGACCCCGCAGTATATAATTTTATACATGTATAAAGATAACTGTTATCTTTGGAAATTATTGTTCTAAAGATTACACATAAAAAACAGAAAAACATTAAATAAAGGTCATTATGAGGAAAAAATGAAAACCTTTTTTAAAATGCATTTTTTAAAAATTTAAAAAAAACAAAAAAAATTTAACTTTTTTTTTGGTTTTTTTGTTTCAT
>JACEEZ010021710.1:18662-32502 GCA_016584305.1 Chionoecetes opilio
GTGAGCAACGAAATGTTCGGTTGCAATCAGGATCCGCAGAAAACGCCTTTGTTAACTCTCCCGTGTTATAAATAAAGAGGGATGTTGTCGTAGGACACGGACGTGCTGTTGATCAAAGTAAATATTCCCGTTTCTTCGCCTTTGTTAGTAAACAGACGTCCCTCGTAAACAGACACTTGCCCACACGACACCGGGTTCGATCCTGGGCGGAGCGGAACAGATGGGCTGTTTCCTTAAAACCCGAGCCCCTGTCCACCCAGCAGTGAATGGGTACCGGGTGTTAGCCGGGGTTTGTGACCTGCTCTCCGGGGTGCTGCTTCGGCCAACACAAAGCACTAAGGATGAATGATAAAAATGTTGATATGGAGACGGGGTCACACGAGCATTGCTCTGGCCCTGTAAAATGCAACTAGATGAATACACACACACACACACACACATATGTCACCAATATTCGCAACCCACTAACTTCCTGTCTACATTCCACCTCCTCCACCCCATCCCCCACACACACACACACACATACACAGTATATTACACAGACACGATGGTCAAGTTGAAAGCGTCCTGGCCTGCATCTGTGGTAGCCGGTTCGAATCCTCACTGCTCCCTGGGATTTTTCACTGACAAATTCGGGCGGTTACTGTCCCCTTGAGCAAGGGGGAGGGTGTGTGGTGTGTGAGGTCCCAGCATTGCCCAAAGATCGTAATAATGATCTCCAAGCTCGCACCGGGAGGGTGAAACTGGGGATCGCGACCCCGACTCGCGTGGACAAGACCATGGGTGAATAACACATCCTTCACAATCCTTCCTCACATGCCATTATTTATCACCCTCTCATTCACCCCCACATATATTCACCTCCTCCTTCACTATACCATAATATAACCTATTATGTTATAGTGCCTCCCCCTTTTAATAACATAATTGTACCGGAGGGAAATAATCAATGAAATAGTAAAATTGGTGCTTCTAAGTATGAAACACAACAAAAAGTACAATAATTATACAAATAATAATGATGATAATAATAATGATAATCGTTATTAAAAAACAATTATGATGATTATAATAATGGTAATGATGATAATGATAGTAATGATGATAATAATTGAAATATCATACTGGACTATGATGTTCTCAGAAACCATGATTACACACACACACACACACACACCAGTGGCGTACTAAGGAGAGGGCGGCGGGAGGGGGGGGGGGGTCCGACACGGTTAACAAACAATGGGGGGTGCCACGTGGATGGCATGGGGTGGAACTCGCAGCTCATGCAGATTGAATATGGATTAAGACGTTGCCTGCCGGCCACACAACGTCAACAGTCCCATTAGTATGATGAACAGATGCAAGGATGACGAGAGAAAATCAGCTGTGCCCATGGGTGACAACCACAGGGAACCGGTGTGATCACTGCCATGGGGGTGAAGTGCAATTTTTTCCACCTGCGTCCGACGGGGTGCCATGATTAGGTCCCGCCCCGGGTGCCAAATACTCTAGGAATGCCCATGACACACACACATACATACACGAGTACTCCGTAGTGTATGGTTAGGGACGCTCGGTCACAACCGAGAAGTCCCAGGTTCGATCCCGGGCGGAGTGCAGAAAAATGGTCGGTCTCCTAACAAAACCGAACCCCTGGTCCACCCAGTAGTGAATGGGTACTGGGTGTTAGCCGGGGTTTGTGTCCCGACCTACCTGGGTAATGGTTTCGGCCACAACACTAAACACTAAGGATGAATGATAGAATGTAGCTATGGAGACGGGGCCATACGAGTGTAGTTCAGGCCAGAAAACATATTCAAGGTCCACCTCAAGCTTCAGTAATTCCAATTTCTGGTTAAGGATGGCCATTGCTGGAGAAGGTGGGAGCAGGAGATGATGCTTGGATTTCTTGCCTGACAGGATCTGGCGGATGCTCCCTTATCTCGTTCTCTATTATATACAACAGGTAGGAAATTCCCTTTGTACTCGTAGGGGGGTAGAACAAACTCGTAGCAAGTTCTTGCAGTGTCGTAGCAACTCGTAAACGACTTATAGCAACTCGTAAGCGACTCTTAGCAACTCGTAGTCACTCATGCACGACTTGAAGTAACTCGTCATAAAAAAAAAAAAGCCAATTTGTAGTGACTCTTACAGATTCATGGACACTCGTAATTACTCGTAAAACTATGAGCACTTACTATTAGCAAAGTCGTACCAACTCGTACTAATTCGTGAGTGGGTACGCCGAAAAACGACCGTTAAAACAGTGTCGAGGGCTTTTTTCCACGAGTAGACGCCGAGTTAGGATTCGGCGCTACTCGACACGCTACTTTTGAATGTGTGGAAAGGGCCTTTAATGTCCTCCTTTAACAAGAGGATGGAATGTGTGGTGCGTAAGATCCAGCCTTATCTAGAGATCGGTCTTATGAACTCCTAGTTCTTTCCGGAAGGTGTTACACCATGGAGATCGGGTGTCCAGCGGGTGATCCGGCGTGGATGAATTAGAAATAAATCAAAGCTAGGCCTGTCACTAGGCAGGCTAAGGTTTAAGCCTGGTCAAGGCTGCAATTTCTTTTTTCTTTTTTTAGCTGACGAGCGGGCAGGTACTATCTCCTTGAGCAAGGGGATGTGGTGTGATGTGTGAGAGGTCCTGTCTTACCCACAGATCGATCGTTAACTTTGAGACCATTTGGAGCTAGAAATGGAAAATCATGTATCGCTGTTTAATTGTTGAGTTTCTGAGACAGAAAGGCAGAAGTGCTATAGGAAAGAAAGAGTTGTGCAGTGCTCAGTGCTGGCACCCATCATGTTTCTGGTACACAAAAAGTAACAGCCGTAGACATTGGAAACGAAAACAACCAAAATTTTCAGAATGTGCACGTCACTGCAAGAGGAAGTCACAAACATAGATACTTGCAAAGAGTGTTAAGAAAAAAAAAACAAAAACAGGAATGGAAAGGCAAATCAATCAATCAATCATTGGGGGCATACGCCGGGGGGCGCGTCGCCTTGCCCACCCTACGACACCACTCCCAGAGGTCACCTCGCGCGAGTCCCCATGCAGTCCTTTCAATACCAGGCAACTCTCGACAGGAAACATCAACTTGCCCCAGCACGAGCCTTGTGGGCTCCCCCTTGGCCTCTTCCAGGCTCCATGCCGGATTATCTCTTACAGATACAATCCGGTGGGCAGTGGCGATTCTAGCACTAAAAAACTGGGGTGGCCAACTTGGGGCCAAGGTAAAATGTGGGGGGGGGGGGGGGGCAAAACAAAAGTTTGGAGGGTCTGTAACTGGGGGGACGGGGGAGTGGGGGGAGTGTTCGCTGTGGGCACCACAGAAATGTTTGAAAGTTGAGCACTTTCCAGGGTCAATCTTAGGTCTATGGAGGGATATGTTACACTATCTAAGTGATATTCAGTTATAAAAAAAGCATTTTCAAAAGAACATTGAGGAAGAATTGAACGAAAGTTCATCTGAGAGTCTCAGGTCCATTTTCTCTGCTGATGAGTATAATAATCCAAGCTGGAAATGTGAAAATTCGTGCTCTCAGGTACGTTTTATTGAAAAGAAAAGACCAATACTAAGCATAATACCAAACATACTAAACAATTAAGATGTAAAAAATATGGCAGTTTTTTACAATGCACATCAACAGAAATGTATTATGTACTACGTACCTTAGTCTACCTTTAACCTCATACGTTGAAAACTGTAGAAGAATAGCTATGGTATTCAAAACATGGGCATGCAAATGCTACATATAGACACAATGCTGATGATACCTTGTTCATTCGCCAGCAATATATTTAGTGCAACTTAATCCTACGATTACCATGCCGACTGTCAAATCATCAACAAAGCAATCTAAATCAATTCCCTCAGCGAGTGCACTTTCAATCGACAATAGTACGATGTTACTCAGTCTGTTACTTGTCATAGAGTTTCTGAGAAATGTTTTCACTAATATCATTTTTGAAAAGCTTCTCCCACATGGACCGCTGGTAACAGGAATAGTTACGGCTATCAACAATAATTTGTATACAGACAGTCAAATGCAGCCTTGTACGGACATATGAGTGACAGGAATTGTGCGATTGATGTAGGTTTGTTCAGGTTCTTTCATGAGTAATTTTTTTACTAGATGGTATCTCAGTTTTAAATCACTTTGATTGATTGAGTATGCAGCTGCGAATGCCTTCAAATTTTCTTCAGACAAGAATGTCTGTCCTCCAGGACAGAGAGCTGAAATACCACAGAAAATCGCAGATGAGTATTTGAAAAAACGACGGTATAACTCACTAATCAAACAGTCTGATACTTCATACAAGATGCTGCTGTGCTGCACGTGAATTGAATCAGATCTTTGACGGTTGTTTCCAGCTAGATGAATTCATCAAGTTGTCGAGGTTTTCTTCTCCGACTTCTATTCATTAGTTCACTCAGGATTAATAGACACTATTAAGTCTATTGGCCTTGAGTTCACTAACCTCCTCAGAGTACTGCTCGATCAAGTTGAAGTTCGCATATCAGCTAAATTATCGCTGAGTGATGAAATGAGCTTGACTACTTTCCTATGTCTGCTTGTTTGTCCTGTAGCTGTGTGATACTTTATGAATTTTCCAAGAATTGCCGAGAAAAAATGCAGTAAGTAAACAAACTCTGCATCTATCTGCGCATGTATACCTCGAGCGGCTACAGCTCGACGATCCAGTGTCAACTGCAGAAGTCTCTTCAGGAGTCTTATTATGCATTCCAGCTGCAGCAAAGCGTTGTCACCCGAGAAGACCCGACACACCACGTGTGTCACTGAGATGTTGCAGTTCTCGTGCTTGTTCTTCAGGAAACATTTCATGCTGTATAGAAAGGAACTTTTCGTGAACTATAGAGTTACTAGCGAATATATACAGTTCTTCAAGCAGACTAAAGAATTCAGCTGCTTGAGGCACATACTTTGCAGCATTGATCAAAATCAAAATTGAGCCTGTGTCCGTAGCAGTGTACATAATAGGCAAAAGGAGCTTTATCACGAATGCGTTTCTGAACACCACTGATTCCTCCACTCATGACTGATGCTCCATCAAATCCTAAGCCTACAAGCGAAGACTTGCAATCCAATCCCAATTGTAATCCAATCCAAATGTAAATAAACATATGAGCATGAAAAAGAACCTCTATCAAAAATATGAGAAAAACAGAAGTATGTAGTGAAAGTCATAATAATAATAATAATAATAGTAATGATAATAATGATGATAATAATACTAATAATTATTGTTATTTTTATCATGTAAGCAGTAGTACCAACTTTGTTATCGCGGTAGTGGTAGTGAGTTGTGCTCGGTGGCGGGCCGCTGCGACCAGCTTGCCACGGGGCCACGATCGGGGGCTTAAAAGTGGGGGGGCCAAGCAGGGGGCAAGCCTAAAATCTGGGGGGGCACGGCCCCCCCTGGCCTCCCCGTAGAACCGCCACTGCCGGTGGGAAGGATCGGTTTCAGGGTAACACTTGAAACACTTGAAACACTTGAAACACTTGAAACACTTTAATATGCTTACCATAATACATACGTTAATAAAGTTATATAACATAATTTGTGTAAGCAGCCCTTACGAAGCCATACGGCTATTCGGGTAGCATCTCTGTAGTTTACAAACAAGTTTATCTAGGACGTCAGTAGCAATTACATAAAAGAAGAAGAAAAAAAAGAAACAAAAAGAAAAACAAGGTAAACAAAAAAAAACACAAACAAAAACAAAAATCAGGAGAAATACATAGACAATTGCTCAAAAATTAATTTGTAGAATGCTAATAAAATGTATTGTTGGCACTATAATAAATCTACATGGACCATCATTGGAAATATATTAGAACAAAATATTAGAACAAATATCTTGTCAGTATTGGGACAATAAATACTTTTTGTATTGCCTTTTAAATGAACATAATGTTGGTAGGGTCTTAACAGAGTCGGGTATATTATTCCATATCTTGGGACCAGAGTAGGCTAGTGAGTGTTGAAAAACTGTCAAGTTATGTTGTGGTACACGGAGGTGTTCACAGTTGCGGGTGGGTAGTTATGTTGAGGGAGCAAGTTAATATAATGACACCAGTAACTAATTTGTGCATATATATTCCAATCTGTAATTTGTTTATGTCAAATAATTTCAAGATGTTCATATTCTTAAATAAAGGGTGAGTATGATCAAAGTAGCCCGAATTGTAATGATCCTAATTATTTTCTTTTGTAGTCGTAACAGGGGAAGTAAATGAGTGGGATATGTGTTGCACCAGACTGGAGTACAATATTGAAAGTGTGGCAAACATGGGCATTATAGAGAATTTTAAGTATATTATTAGGCAAAGGTCTCTAATTTGAATATAATAGAGATACGATTCTAGACAATTTAAGACATAATTCATTAATGTGTGGTTTAAAGGATATGTTATCATCAAAAGTTACACCTAGTAGTTTGTGTTGGTTAGTTCTGTTAATGACATTGTTGTTGTATATCAGAGTAGGAAGAATTTTAGTCGCCTGTTGGTAAAGAGCATATAATACGTTTTGTTTAAATTGACGGTTAGTCTATTACTCAAACACCATTTATAAAATTTTTCTAGGTCTTGGTTGGCTGTTTCTATCAAGGATGTAGGGTCTGCACAGTAATGAATAAAGTAGAGTCATCAGCAAAAAGTATTGTTTTTTTTAAATTTGTAAATACATTTGGGAGATCATTTATATAGATAAGGAATAAAATGGGACCGAGGACACTACCCTGAGGGACTCCGTACTGATAGCTTGCCACATGCGCTCATATAGCCGAAGTTGGCGCTGACGGACTATGCAGGTAATAGGCCTCGATTCAGTCTCACGGTGCAATCGCTGATTTGACACATAATCATACCGGCGATACACCATGACATCTGCACAAACATGGCTGTTGCCTGCTAAGCTATATCCTTGTATTCCTGAGTATCAAGCAGGGCAACCCAGAAATGCATGGGATGGCCAAATGTTTGAAAGTTGCTTTTGAGAATATTACACTCGAAGCTCCAATAGGGCATCAGAATGATCAGTTCCATCATCTGAAAATGGAGTAAACATCCACATGTATGGATGCTTACAGGTCTCTTAGAAATATAAGTCAAGGTTTTCCTGCATCAAAGTAAGGTGTCTAGTAGGACATTCGTACCTCCAGTGTCTGTTCTGCTGTCTGCATACCATCATCATGTTCTCAGCCAAATTCTCTCATATAGGTATCAAAGACTTCAAAATCTGAAAAACACTGATCTATACTGACAAGTGGGCATGATCTCGTCCACCCACTGTCCACCCCAATACAGCCGTCCACCCCTCACTTAGTCTCGTCCACCCATGTTGAATAGCACTGGTATAGATAGTATGCACGTGACGTCATGATCAAGTGATAAACAATAACAAAGCGATTCTGGCCGTGAGGCTGCGCGAGGAGCCGGGGAAAAAGTTTACTTCCATACTAATTTATCCCCTACCAAATACATTTATGGTAATACACTTTGTGCATAATATAATTTTAATCAATATGACCTATTCTTTCATAATAGCTATATAAGTTTAGAATATACATAATTATGACAGTACCATAGACCACCCACCTGGACTGTTCACGCGACAATGTTTTGAATTGCGGGGCTGCATAGGGGCCTGCGGCCCGCCCGACAAAGATATATAGTGGTCTATGGACTATCATATAGACTAGTTTATCAGTATATATGATATACTGTAATCCTCGTAAATGTTTGTTCTATAATATTATCAAATATTAAACTGTAAAAAACGCTAAAGAAATGCCATTACGAGACTATGAAGAAATATGCATGAACTTAATATTCACTTAACTCTTCGCCATTTAAACCTTTGACAGTCAACTTTAACATGAAGGGTATCAATAGAAGCGCAATTGTATTAGCTTTCCATTGCTATATTTCGTCATCTGATAAATTAATTAGAACCATGCATAAATTAGCGTTAAATAAATAAATAAAATCATCAATTTTCCCGATTGTTGATGTTATTTATTTACTTATATATTTCGTTTTCTGATAAATGAATTAGCACCATGTATAAATTAGCGTTGACTAAATAAATAACCTCATCAATATGGAAAATTACCCGATTGATGATTTTATTTATTTAGTTAACGCTAATTTATGCATGGTTATAATTAATTTATCAGATAACAAAATATAGCAATGGAAAGCTAATAAAAGTGCGCTTATATTGATACCATTCATGATAAAAGTTGACTTGCAAAGTTTTAAATGGCGAAGAGTTGAAGTGGTCTATGGACTATCATATAGACTGGTTTATCAGTATATATGATATACTGTGATTTTCGTAAATGTTTATTCTATAATATTATCAAATAAAAAACAGTAAAACACGCTAAAGAAATGCCATTACGAGACTATGAAGAAATATGCATGAACTTATGCATGAAATATATTCATGCATATTTCTTCAGTCTCGTAATGGCATTTCTTACCGTGTTTTACTGTTTTTTATTTGATAATGTTATAGAACAAAACATTTACGAAGATTACAGTATATCATATATACTGATAAAACAGTCTATATGATCCGTTTTTTATATATATAAAAATAAAATATAATAGATATATATATTATATAATATATATATATATATTATATATATATATGAATCCGAGTGGCCCTCCGACTTCAGGCCCTTGTGCGACAGGCCGATATTCCGTGCGCAGTCCAGGTATACAGTGGTCTATGACAGGACATAAAATTTTACCGCTATTTGTGTTGCCAAAAACTTGTGTTCAACATATGGTATTTATTTGTCCTTTACAACATATGTACATACACTTGGTACATATATATGTACCAAGGTGGCTAAATAGCACTATAACGTAATATTCCCATTTATAATTACGCATTTTTCCTAGTATATGATAACCTTTAACCGCAACCGCAACCGCAACAGCGGTTGTCATAAGTCTGATAATCGCAACCGCAACCGTGGTTGTAGAAAATTCGAATACCGCAAAACACAACCGCAATCGCGGGTTGTGAAAAACCGACCACTGGATCCATCAATAAAAAATTTTGATATATATATTATATATATATATATATATATATATATATATATATATAATAATATTACATCTATCTATCTATCTTTTTCTATCCTATCTATATATAAAATTTATATACGTATATAATATATATTAAATATATATATATTTTATATATATATATATATATTATATATTTTATATATATATAATATATATAAAATATTTTACAAAATATATAAAATATATATATAATATATATATATATAATAATATAAAATATATTTTATATATATATTATATATATATAATATATATATATATAATATAAAATATATAAAATTTTAATATATTATATATATTATATAATATATAACACTTTTACATCTATGTCTATAGCGCCTGTAGACAGTTTTGACCCAGGGCTCGGATGATAGACTCTGGAGGTTCACTTGGGAGGGCTGTGATGGCTGACCCTCGCCAGTGGTGGCGCAGGCAGGATTTTTAAAAGGGGACGCCTGATTAGAGGCTCATGCCGCCACCCTGTGGTCCTCCGATGTACTCGAAGGTAGAGTTAATGGGCAGGGGCATGTTCTTAGGCCACTCGACGGTGCAGAAAGATTTTAGTTTCTTCGGGGATCGAACTCGGGTCACCGAGAAACGCCACTCGGGAGACGCTAACCACTCTGCTCCCGCCTCCCCCAAAATATATATATATATATATAAAATATAATATATAATATTAATAAAATATATTAATCTATCTATCTATCTATCTTTTAAAAATGTATACGTATATATATTATATATATATATTTTATATATGATATATAGTATAAAAAATATATATTATATATATATATAATATATTAAAATTAAAATATTTTAATATATATAATATTTATATATATATATATAATTATATATATTTTTATATATATTATAATATATATATATATATAATATATATAATATATAATATATATATATACATAAATGACTTGGAATATTTGGGAAATTTGTGCCGATGTAGCCTAAAATTAAAGTTCAAAAAATTTAACGTGTCTAATCCAATATCTTCGGGTGCCCCAAGAGCTGATAAAATCGAAAATATGTAAAAAAAAATATTTCTTAAAATATTTTTTAAACATTTTCAATTTACTTTTATTAGATCGGAATACCGAAAATATGCGCAGAATGACCATAACACGTGCCACAAAAAAGTATGAAACCAATCTTTAATATTTAGAGGTCCCCAAAACACAATGAATGATAGCGGTGTGAAGGCAGAAATGCAGCTCTGACGTTGTTCTGCTTGAAGTGTGTGGGTTGATGCCTTCTTTATATTTTGAAGTGTATGGGGCACTCCAATCTATCTTAGTATAGTGTTGGAGTAATTAAATTCGAATAGATCAAAAAATATTCAATGTATTAAAAAAACTCATTTTTTCGAATAAATCAGATTTCCACCTCTGGGGCACCTCAAAAAATCTGCGTAGAAGTTTGTACAAAATCTATATTCAAAAGCATGTGTTCGTGAACACTTTTCATGCTATTCCAACAAAATATTCAAGAAAAAAATCTATTTTGATATATTTTATAATAATTTTTTTTTGTCATAAAACCAAATCTTTGACATCTTTGGGGCACCTTCAAAAAATTTCACAGAGACTTCAATTTTTTATACGTCAATATAACTCCATTTCGCACAATTCCCCAACTATTCCAAACGAATCACAGAAAAGGTTGGCAAAAACGGTCATTTTCGCTAAACCCTAATATATATATATATTTTATATATGATATATATATATATATATAATATATATATAGTTTTAATATATTTATATATATATATATATATATATATATATATATATATAAATTTCCTAAAGGATTTTTTATAATAAATAATTTAAAAATTAAAATTAAATAGGGTTTTACAAAACTGGCCGGATTTTGCAACCCCAAACGACCCAACTTGGGGCCCGGGGGTCGCCACCCGGCGCATTCCGGGCACCCTGCAGGGTTCCCCCCGGTCCCCATACCAAGCAGCTCTTGACAAGAAACATCAACTCCCCAGCCACTAGCCTTGTGGGCGCCCCCATGGCCTCCTTCACGCCGATTGTCTCTACAGATACAACCGATGGGAAGGATCGGTTTCAGGGTAGCGTGCCACATGCCCATATAGCCAAAGTTTGGCGCGACGGACTATGCAGGTAATAGGCCTCGATTCAGTCTCACGGTGCAATCGCTGATTTGACACGTAACATCCCAGCGATACCCCATGATTTTTGCGAAGACACTTATTACCAAAGGCATCGATTCGTCTCTTCAAGGGCGCTATTTAGTGTCCATGTCTCACAACCATTGAGTAAGACAGGGATCACAAGCGACTTGAAGATCTGGATCTTGTCCTCTTGCACAGGTACCGACAACGCCAAATACTCCTGCTGAGCGAGTCCATAACACCGTGGGCTATGCCAATTCCGCCGTAAGACTTCTTGACGTGACCCGCCGTCATTATGGACTGCGCTACCAAGGTATGTAAAACTTTCCAAAAAATCTCAATGTACTCGCCGCACGCATGAACAGACTGTACTGTTTCCCTCTAGTTCCCATACATATAGGAATTCGGTTTAGGCTAATTCTATAGCATTTTTTACAAAATGCATTGATACATACCTATACGTATACATACATGATACATTCTACATTTTAGAACTTGGTTGGTAGCATATAAGTACAACATAAATCTAGGGGATTCAAATAATCTGAAAAATACTAATTTTATGTATTTGAGCGAAAAATTGTCTACAATCTTGTAATTCTATAAATTGTACTGCAAAATTTACCCTCAATGCAGCACTACTTTTCTTTATAACTAAGTTAAGATAAAAAAGTAATTTTCTGGCAAGGAACAAAAAAAATTCGTTTTAAGAAAAATAATTTTTTTCGTTTAATAAATTTATTTACTTAATATTATCTATTCTTTGCAAAAGGGGGGAGGGACATGGCCTAAAACCCCCCCCCCCCATCGGTACGCCACTGTATACACATATATACTCAGGTACTCATATGACCGTGACTAAAGAACGCTGTAGCCTACCTCTTTTTTTTTTTTTTTTTTTACATTAATGCCTATTGCGCCTGAAGGTAGTATATGAGGATATGACCTCCAAGGCTAGGATGGTAGACACACATTACGTACATAGCGTATGTAAGTCTGTGATGGGGGAATCCATACGCTTTTGGGAGAGACAGACTACTTTGGCGTACTATATGTGTGTGTGTGGGTGGGTGGGGGGGGGGGGGTGAGTGAGTGTGTTATTCTTGGGTTGGGCAGTAGGCGACGTGGTGTGGCATGGCTGGCCGCGTAGGTCATTTGACACACACACACCACACCACAACTCTGTCTCTCACCCCATATTGACAGAGGTCAGGAGGGTCAATGCTCTCAGGGCATATTTCCCGTCAGTCTCCTTGTTTTCCCTCATTTGCACTGACAGAAACTATAGCTCTCCTTTTTCCCCTTTTCCCACCCTAGCTGCTCCTTCTCCCGACATAAATTTATATCTGGGAGCAGATTCATATGTATCTGTTTGTATCTACCTAGGTCCTAGGCTATATGTCTATAATAATATAAGCAAAAGGGGTGTCTGGTGTCTGTGTGTGTGTCCGCGATAGGTGCCGCCCCAGGGGTGCCCTAATCCCATATGGCACAGTTTTGGAACCAGGTCGACGAGGGGAACATTTAAGGCCACTTTGGGGATGATCCGATCACTTTTCTTTCCTTTTTTAGTAGCCTATTAGCGAGAATTTGAAAAAAAAAAGTGGGTTGCGAGAATTGAGGAAACCTTTATGTAGGGTGATGGGTAATGGGTGAGGTGATGGGTAATGGGTGTGGGGTGATGGGTGAGGTAATGGGTGGGGGGGGTGATGGGTTGGGGGGTGATGGGTGATGGGTGAGGGAATAGGTGGGGGGTGATGGGTAATGGGTGAGTGAATGGGTGTGTGGGATGGGTAATGGGTGAGTGAATGGGTGGGGGGTGATGGGTAAGGCGTTAATACATACATTTTTAAATTCCATGATTTCAGGAAAGTTAGAAGGGGCTATCAGGAGAGTCTGTGTTTGGTGGGCCGAAGGGCCACCAAATACAAGAAGGCCCACCAATAGCCCTCCGCATGAGCTAGCCAAAAAGCCGCCCGGTGGGCGGCTTTGGGGGCTTTGTATAATTATAAGATTGAGTCAAGATCGTAATGTTCCGTCATTTTATACCAAATTAGCATATTTTTCTTTAAATGTATGCATACAACTTAATTTTCTACACACCATTTTTTCTTTTTAGCCGTTTGGGGATTCCATAGGTTTATTGATGTGTGTGTGTGTGTGTGGTGTTGGGGTGTGTGGTGTGTGTGTGTGGTGTGTGTGTGTGTGTGTGTGTGGGTGTGTGTGTGTGTGTGGTGTGTTTTTGTGTGTGTGGTGTGTGTGTGTCAGAGGTGGGTACTCCGCAAACACTTTTCCCCAAACCGCAACTTCCGCAATTTGGGGAAGTCCCAATTCGTTTGCAGATTTGCGGAAGTGTAAATGTTTGGGTTTGCGTTTGTGGAAGCCCCTTCCGCAAAACGCAAACATGTCCGCAAACTCCTAATAGATAGTATTCACATGACGTCACAAAACCGGGTATTTGCCGGCCGGGGGGAAAAACGCCGGCAGGGATGGCCAAATGCTTTTGTAAAGTCAGGCCGGGGAAAC
>JACEEZ010021711.1:0-53648 GCA_016584305.1 Chionoecetes opilio
AAATATAGGCAATCTTGAACATATGCAGGCTGCAAATGACGATAAAAAGTTCAAACTTTTTGTGGAGAATGTATGTTGAAGCCCTAACTTGCTGTCCTGTCTGCCGTGTGGCAATCAGGTACCATTCCTCCTCTCTGGAAAAGGGGCTGGTCGTCCCTATCTGCAAAGGGAAAGGGGACCGTCAGGACTGAAACAAGTACCGCGGTATTACACTGCTCAGCGTGCCAGGCAAGGTGCTAGTGCTGTTGCTTACGCGGATCCGCAGTCATCTGGTGAAACATCAGAGACCTCAGCAGTCTGGGTTCACGCTGACAAGTCAACAACGGACCGTATCCTAGCGCTTCGTGTCCTGGTTGAACGCCGACGTGAGTTTCGACAGGGGATGCTTGCAGCCTATGTTAATCTCAAGAAGGCGTTTGACTCAGTGCATCGTGAGTCACTCTGGGATCTTCTGCGACGTCCGCGGATTCCTGCAAGGACTATTGGTTTGATAACTGGTCTGTATTCTGGGACTGAGAGTGCTGTGAAGTGTGGGGCAGGTGTATCCAGCTTCTTTCCTGTTAATACAGGAGTGAGGCAAAGGGTGCGTCCTTGCCCCATCACTTTTCAACACTTGTATGGACTGGGTATGGACAAGGTTGTAGATCGAAGTGATTGTGGAGCATCCCTCGGCTGGATGCTGAGTGATCAGCAGTGATCAACACCAAGATCACTGATCTTGTTTTTGCCGATGATGCAGTAATCTTTGCTGAGTCGCTGGAGGTCCTGGTGATGGCTCTCGATGCGCTGCACGAGGAGGCAAAGCCTTGGGACTTGAAGTTTCCTGGCTTAAGACCAAGGTCCAGGTGTTGGAGACTTACTAGATGAAGCAGTACAGTCTGTTCATGCGTGTGGCGAGGACATTGAGATCTTGGAAAGTTTACATATCTTGTTAGCGTAGTCCATAATGACGGCGGGTCACGTCAAGAAGTCTTACGGCGGATGATTGGCATAGCCACGGTGTTATGGACTCGCTCAGCGGGAGTATTTGGCGTTGTCGGTACCGTGCAGGAGGACAAGATCCGGATCTTCAAGTCGCTTATGATCCTGTCTTACTCTATGGTTGTGAGACATGGACACTAAATAGTGACTTGAAGAGACGAATCAAAGCCTTTGGTAATAAGTGTCTTCGCAGAATCATGGGATATCGCTGGGATGATTACGTGTCAAATCAGCGATAGCACCGTGAGACTGAATCGAGGCATATTACCTGCACAGTCCGTCAGCGCCAACTTAGGCTATATGGGCAGGCTACCCGGAAACCGACCCTTTCTATCGGGTTGTTTTCTGTAAGAGTTTAAATCCGCTTGGAGGGGGAAAAAAGGGGGCCCCACAAGGTTCGTGGCTGGGGCAAATTGATTTTTCTTGTCGAGAGTTTGTTTGGGTAGGAGAAAAAGACCCCTGCTTTGGGGACTCGCGCGTGGTGCCCCCCGGGGGTCTTTCGTAGGGGGGGCGGGGCCCAAACCCCTTTAAAAAAAATTGTCAAAGTCCCCCCCCAATTCATTCTCCGTTCATGACGCCCACAGATTTCCACAGTGGGCGGGAGCTGCCATTCGGAGTATCTTGTATCTTACAGCATAAAAAGGGTTTGGGCTGATGATTAAAGATATTTTTTGGAGTACCCCAATAAAAAAAATTTTTCATCTAGGGACCCCATCACCGAAAAAAGTAGTAAAATCAATCCATCATTGGGGGAATACCCCGGGGGGGCGCTTTTGGGCCTGGCCCCCCCTCGACGCCCCCCCGGGTTTTGTCACCACGGGGGGTTTCCCCTGCAGGCTTTTTTCCCCATACCAAGAAACTCTCGAAAAGAAAAAATAAAATTCCCCCAAGCCACGACCCTTGGGGGGCCCCCCCTTTGGCCTCCCCCAAAGCCGGTTTTGCCCTCTTACAGATAAAACCCCGAGGGAAAGGATGGGTTTTCGGGGGTAGCTGCCCCACTGCCCAAATGGCCGAATTTTGGCGCTGAGGGGACTATGGGGGTAATAGCCCTCGATTCATTTCACGGTCCCAACGCTGTTTTGACACGAAAATCTCCCAGCGATCCCCCATGATTGCAAAGACACTTATTCCCAAAAGGGCTTTGATTCGCCCTCTTCAAGTCCCTTTTTTAGGCCTGTCTCACAACCAAGGGGTAAGACAGGGATCACAAGCGCCCTTGGGAAGATCCGGATTTTTGGGCCTTTTCCCCACAGGTCCCGGGACAAAAGCCAAAAAATCCCGCGGGGGCAAAGCCCCATAACACCGGGGGCCCTATGAAATCCGCCGTAAACTTCTTGACGTGCCCCGGCCGTCATTATGGACTCGCTAAAGGGTATGAAAAAATTTTTCCCAAGTTTCCCCTGTCCCCCCCACACCCCATAACAACTTACTGTTTCACTAGTAAGTCTCCAAACACCTGGCCCTTTGGGTTTTGGCCAGGAGACCCCCAAGCCCCCAAAAGGCTTTGCCTCATCGGGCAGCCCCCTCAAGACCCCACACTAGGACCTCCACGACTCAGCAAAGTTTAAACTGCATCATGGAAAAAAACAAGATAAATGTTTTGGGTTTGGTTGCCGAGGGATGCCCAAAAACACTCTGATCTACAACCCTGCCCAAATACCCAGCCCAATACTACGTTGAAAAGTGATGGGGAAAGGACGCCCCCTTTTCCTCCCCCTGTATTCACCGGAAAAAAAGCTGAAAAACCCGCCCCCCCAATTTCCCACAGACTCCCCGTCCCAAAAATTACAGACCATTATAAACCCCCAATAGCCCCTTGCAGGAATCCCTCAAGTCGCAGAAAAAAGACCCCAAGGACTCACGAGGAAACTGAGTCAAACGCCTTCTTGAGATTTTTTAAAGGCTGAAAAGCATCCCCGTCGAAACTCACGTCGGCTTTTCCCCCAGGCACAAAGGCTGGGGGATACGGTCCTTTTGTTGACTTACCGGCCCGTAACCCAGACTGCTGAGGTCTCTGATGTTTCCCACCAGAATGCAAAATTTCTTTGTCAGAAAGTTTGGGCAAGCCCCTTGCCTGGTACCTGAGCAGTGAAAACCCCCGCGGTAATTGTTGAAGTCCGGGACGGCCCCCTTTTCCCCTTTTTCCAGTTTAGGGACGACCACCCTTTTTCCAGCCCGGAGGAATGGTACTTTTGATTCCCACCCGGCGTCAGGACAGCATGAAACCCCGGGGGATAGGGCCCCAAACCCCCCAGCTTTGGGGAGTCCGCACTGAAAATTACAAACACCAGCTGCCTTTCCCCCCTTAAAATTTTGGGAACAGCCCTCTTGTTTTCATCAAGAGGGGTGTCCCTTTTCAAAAATGGGGGAAAGGCATCCACTGCCTCCCCAACCCAGGGGGTGGGGAACCTCCCCTCATTTGGGAGGGTCCCCCCGTAAAAAACTCCCCAAAGTACTCGGGCCCAACGACCCAAACCCGGGCCCATCCATGTCCGACACGGGGCCCCTTCTGCTTTTCGAATAGCCTCCCCCGAGAAGGAGATTTGGGGAAAGGGGAGCTTCTTCGGGCTCGGAAAGGGGGGCCCGGAGGGTCATTGGGTTTCAAATGCCCCCTTCGACATCCTCAGCGAGACCCTGAAAACCCTTTCCCCTTTGGTCTTACTCAGGAGGGTTCTAGTCCGGGTGACAGACCCCTGTGCGGGCCCCCGGGTTCCCAGCCAGCCTGGCAGCGCGACTCCCCGGGATTTTTCCGCGTCCCCCGTAGAGACAAAACCCCCCTTAAACCTCGGGCGCCCCCCCCAATACATTTTTGGCACCCTGTGATTTTCACGTTTAAAGGGTACCCCACAGTTCTACAGGATCCCCGAGAGAAACCGAGCACATAAAACCAAATTTGAAAACGCCACCGCATTCATGAGCAATGCCCAAGTCCTCAGTTTCTCAGATAAAAACACAGTAGGTTTTCCCTTTCTTAAATTTTCTTCGGGATTTGACATGAAGTTTAAAGGGTGTAGCAACAAAAAAGTCTGTGTTTCTTTCCCAAAAGAACTAGCACTCCCAAAAAACCCCTGCATTCGGGAGGTTTCCTAAAAGATTTAATAACGAGGATGGGGTCGATCCCCTTTGGGTACCCCCCCCGGCATTACTAAAGTATTTTTTGGGTTTATGAATGAGAAACTTTAAAAATTAAAAAGCGTTGTTTGTGTGGGGCTCCCCAGTGGGGTAAAAAGTTTTGGTCCTTCTTCCTCAATAAAAATAATGATGCGTTAAGTTTTTTGGGTTTTAAATCATGTAAAAACCCGGTTTAATTTAATGACGACTTTATCTGTAATGAATTATAAGCTTTTTTGGGTTTGGGGTTTACTTCCCTTAGGCAGCTTGCCCGCTTTTTAAATTACTCATTTTTTGGGACTTTCGGTGTGGGGGTGTAGCGAAAAGACGGTAAAAACTAAAAAAAGACTAAAAAGTTCAAAAAAAGGTGTTAGTAAAGGCAAAACGGGTTTACTCTTTAGTTTTTTGGTCCACTAGATGGGGGGCGTTGCGCCCAATTGAGTTTAAGACTTTTCTAAACACGAAGGTAAATTTGTACAATGCAATATGTAGTTTAAAGGAAAATTTTTTTACTACTTGCCGGGAAATAAAAAACCCAAATTATACGGTTTGAAGTCTTGATGTTAAAACCCCCTTTTTAAAGGGAAAACCCCAAAAACGTCATTTGGAATTTTTTTAATTTACGTAAAAACAAAAAAGGAACAAAAATCAGTGGCCCCTTTTTTCAGATATGTCAAAAAGACCCCAAGGGAAAACTAAAATTGTGGGCAAAAATTAAAAAAATTTCCGTAAAAAAAAAACACTTTAGGTTTTTGCCTTTTGCAAAATCAGTGGGTCAGAAACCTCCGGGGGCAATCATATCTCGCGGGGTTGTTAAAATTTTTACATTTTAAAATAAACTGGGAAACCGGGGCCCCCACGAGATACCGGGTAGGGGGAGCACATTTTATAAAAAGGGCCCATGTTGATGGGTGTGGGGGGGCGAGCAAAGGGCGAGCCTCCTCGGGCGGGGGGTCCGGGGGGGCCCGTTTTGTAAGCCCCCCCCTGATTTTTTTTGCATTTTTTGGTAAATTTTAGGTCTTTTTGGGGCCTCATGGGGCCTTTTTAAGGGGCCCCCATGGGGCCCCACTAGGGGGGCCCTTATAGGGCCCACACATGTCGGGAAAGGCCTTTAAGTGGCCCAAAATGGTCCAGTGCGTCCGCCTGTGGGCGCCCCTGACTCGGACGTCCAGCTTTCCACTTTTGGGAGCACCGGGGTTTGATGAAAACGTGTATGCCCCCTGCTCCCCACCGAAATATTCCGCTAAAACCGCTTCCCTGACCAGGGCCCACTACCCCCCCCTTTTCCCTGTGTGCATACAATAATGACCCAATTCCATTTTAATATATTAATATTTTCCCTGAAATAATAAAAAAAAAAGGGCTAAATATTTTAAAACCCAATGAGGTATTTTTTCGTAAAACTCAAAGAGGCGCTCAAAAACACAAGAAATCGGGGGGCTATCTGGCATTTTTCGGGCACACTTATTTTTTATGTTGGATAGGAATATCCCCCGTTTTTTTTTTTATAAACAGTTTTTTGGTAGCGGTCTCCCAAAACCGCTTGGGAAACCCAAATTTTGTTGTTTTCTCGGATGCCATGTAGGGGCCCCAAAGGGGAAACGAGTTTACGTTCTTTTCATCCCCCGGCGGAGAGGCCCCAGCTTCTCCTGGCTCCTGCCTCCCCACCGCCCCCACGGCCGGAGTTTTCCCGGGCGGTTTAAATTCGCTGTAGGAACCTGGGGGGATTTAACCATCATCTTCATCATTTAAAATTTTTTCTCATCTTCACTGTCTTTTTTTAATATATTTTTTGCGTCTTATTACCCAGAAATTAAAAATTTAAAATAAAACACCTCGATGAGAGACAAAATTTTTCTTGAAATTTCAAGGAAGCGCAGCTTTGCTTGTTACGGTTGCATTTTATAAGGGCGTGGCGTTTGTCGGGGGCCTTCCCTTGCACTCCTGTAACCAGGCACGGGGGGGAAATTTCCCCAAAAAATGTAAGGCAGCATGTTTTTTTCTCCTCAGGAGGGCCTGACACCCTCACTTTCACGGGGAAGCGGAAAACCAGTTGGGGCAGCGGCCCTCTCAAGGGCCTGTTTTTTCTTCGTCAGGTGGCACCTGCCCCTCCACAATAGGGTGAAATGAATCTCACCAGTAGCACATGATTTTTTTCTCCGCGGGAAAGAAAGCCAGCCATTCCTCATCAAGAGGCACTCGGCATATTTCACCCATTTTTGGGCGCCTCTTTTTTGTTTCATTTTTTAAAACATTTTTCCCCACCTTCACTGTTTTTTTTACGAAATTATCTTTTGGTTCTTTAAAACAGTAATGTAAATTTAAATTTATAAGCGCATTTCAAATGAGAATTTTAATTACTGTACGAATCCTATACGGTAAAAAAGGTAGCGTAGTTTTGGGTTTTAAAAATTTTGGGGCCCTTTCCCTTTGTTTCCCCGTACAGAGGTCGGCCCCCCCGCGGCTCCGGGGGCCGCATGCGGCTTTTAAAATCCCTTGCTTTTGGCTCTCGGGGCTTTTGAGGGGACGAGTTTTTTTTGGGAAAAAAAAACATAATTTGAATAAATAATGGCCATATAATTTAAATAGTTTTTTATTTTATTTTTTTATTTTTTTTTCGTTGTAAAGATACCCTTTGGGAGATTGAATGTTCTTGGCCTTTGTATTTGGTTCAAAATGACCACCCTTAAAACCGTTTGTCCCCCCATTATGTAGTCCCCCCTTGGGAGTGTACTTACAGCCTGGTTATTTTCCGCTGCCACCCCCCACTTTAAGTGGGAAAAAAAAAAATATAAAAGGAACAAAAATAAAAGATTTAAAAAATATGTAAAGAAAGGGTTGGGAAAAACTAATGAAAAACGCGTTAATTTTTTAATTATAAAAATTTTTAAATCTTTACTGTCTCATTTGGTTTTTATTATACTTTCCCACAAGTTTTTTAAATTTTGTTTCCCTTTCCCCTCCTAGCGATACCACGCGAAATGCTCAAGTCTTTATCCTAATATAGTTTACTTTTTTGGAAATTTTCCGGTTGCACGCCCCACCACTTTAACGATACCCCAAAAATGAAATGCCAATTCGCACCCCAATATTTTTTTACTATCTCTTGTAATTTCAGTCGCACGGGTTACCCCTTTAAAACGATCCCCACATGTAATGCTAAAAGTCGTCATCCAAAACATAATGATAGGGAAGTCTTTCCCTTTTCGAATGTTTCCCTCTCACTTATTTTTTTTTTTCCTTTTTTTTCCCCTCCTTGTCCTCACACGGCGGCTGGGGACATTTTGTGGTTTCCCCCTCTCAAATTTTGTGAGCGTTCCCCCCCTGGTCCGCCAAAAATTCTCCCTTTGGGCCCCTTTTAAAACCAAGGGCGAGAATATCACCTCCCCACGGCGACAAACTAAAGGGAACGTCAAAGTGTTTAAAAAAATTTATCCTAACCTAGAATCCCCCCGTTCCCCACCTCTTTTCGCTACGTGTTTTAATTTTTACTGTTTAAAAAAAAGCCTCCCCAGTTTTTCAGGAATGAGGCGTGGGGGAAAATTTCCCTTAGCTTTTTGAACTTAGGTTTTTATTTCATCTTTTCCCCCTATTAATGAAATTTCCTCGCTTTCACTTTAAAAATATAACTTTTTTGGGTTTAATATGGAGGAGAGTTTCAGTACGCAAAAGGACCTACTACTCCGGTTTTAAATTTTTTTTTGGGGTAAAGTAAAATTGTACACCAAATTACTTTTCCCTGCGCTAAATAAAAAAAAATTAGTATATATTAAATTACCTTTTTTTGGGCTATAGGGCCCCCAGACACCCCCTTCCTCCATAAAAACTCTTATGGGACACGGGGGGCTGTACAAAGGCCCAGGACCAAACGCGCAGCCCTTTCCCATAGCTCCGCTGAATTTACCCTAGAGTAAAGTAAATTTTTTACCCAAAATTTTCTTACTTTTTTACCCTAAAAACCGGCTCAAAAGTAATTCGTTTTTAAAAAATATATATATTTTTTATATATATTATATAATATATTAATATATTTTATATATATTTTAAAATATATAATAATATTATATATATATTTTAAAATTTATATAAAGAAAAAGGAAGTAGGTAAAAAACCCAAATTTTTTTTTGAACAAAAAAAAAAATAGTTAATTTAAGCCAGTTATTTTGTCTATTTTTTAAAATTTTAATTTTTCCTTTAAAATAAAAATTTTTTCGGGTTTTTAATAAGAACAAAAACTTTAAAAAAATTTAAGTATTGAGAATAAGACAAAGGAATTATAGGGGCCCCAAACAAATTTCAAACACATTAAAAGAAACGGGGTACTTTAAATATTTGTAATTTTTCCCGGGTAAATAAATATTTATATTTAAAAAAATTTAAATTTAAAACCTCTGAAAAAGCTGCATCATTTTTTGCCCTTTTATTGTTTTTTTAGGTCCTAAAATTTTTCGGGTTTTATGTAAAGTATTTTAAAGGTTTTTCATGTGAAATATTCGCAAATTGGGGGGGGGGGGCATTAAGCCCCACTTAGGGTTTCATTTTTAGAAAGGATCTTTAAACAATTTTAGTTAGATTTAGTTTGCTGAAAAAACCCAAAACCCGCTGCTTTTTAAAAAGGGGTTAGGAAAAAGGGGTGGTATGACTTAGGGTTTAAAATTTGGGAAACATGGCAGTCCTGCATCATTTTTCTTTTTCAGCACAAACCCCAATACTTTGTGAAGTGGATTTAAATTGAAAGTTTTCATGGGGGACGTGCAGCCCTCCTTCTTCATCCAAAGATTTTTATTGGCAAATTTTGGTTTTTTGTGGCAGTTCTCAAATATATATCTAAGGAGGGAGGATCAGATTTGATGCAAAACGAGGGTTTACACAGGAAAACTCCCTTCAAAAATTTTGTCTTTGATTTGAATTCTTTTCTAAATCGGGATACAGCTTCAAAAAAGACTGCAGGACTTAAAAAAACTGGGGGAAGTCTGCGCTATTTCTTTCCCAATTGTTTTAGATCCCTTAACTTTTGCGATTCACTCACTCCTAGATATCCCTTCTCAACGGGAAATTAAAGACATTTAAAAAAATTTTGCCCCGGAAAAGTAATGAAAGTCAGCATTCTTTAAAAAAGCTCCAAAAAATGAAGTCAGTAAAAACAAGCTTTTCGAATTTATTTTTCATGTCTCAGTTTTCAGTGTTTAAAAAAAAAATTTGGGGCCCCAGGGCTGGAAGAACGTAAACCCTAAAATATTTAAATTACCCAAGTTGTAAACCAAAATTGGGTTTTGGGTTGGGTAAGCTTTTTTTTTAAGGCAGTAACAATCATATTTAATTTTCATTGTTGGGGACTTTAAAAGTTTAAATTTTGTGAAATAAAAACCCAATGCATCCCACTGTTTTTAAACCCTTAAAAAAACAATCTTTTCACACCTGCCTGTACAGACAACCAAAATGGTTTTGGGCCCGGAGCCAGGATTTTATGAGGTTCAATACAAAAAAAATTTTTTAAACTCTTTTAAAGCAGTTGCCTCTTTGGGGCTAAGACTAAATTAAGTGTGCAAAAATGTTTTACAGGCCCCTAAATCTTCAACATATTTTTGGGGGTTTGGGGGCAAGCATTTTTTAGCACATAAAATGAATCATGGGCATGAAAATTTTACCCAAATTAAAGCCTTTTAGGCAAATATTCTTTTTTAAAAATGTAGCTAAAAGAATGGTTGGGTCCCCCTCATCAATTTGTAGGGCAAAAACCCAAAAACCCCAAAAAAATTATTAAAAAGGAAAAGTTTTTTTTTTTGTGAAAAATTTCCCTTTAGGCATGAACGTCCCACAGCTTTAAAAATCATTAAACCCCTATCAACCTACGAAAGGGGTTTTTTAAGGGTTTTCTTTCTCAAAAAAAGTGCTAAAAGCACAATTTTTGTTTTAAACCCCCTCTGTTTTTCATCTTAATTACAGAAAAAAACCCTTTTCCCCTAAGATTCCAAAGAGGGTTTAGTGCCCATCGAAAAAAGCTTTCCCAAACCCCTTTTTCTTTTAGTTTGGGGTTTTGCTTCCCTAGTTTTTTCTTTTTTTTAAAGACATGCTCAGGAAAAAAAGGTTTGGGGGTTCCCAGAAATTAGGGGTTTACATAAGAAAATAAAAGTGATTTTCCCGATAGAAAAAACCCCACCCGAAAATTAAAAATTTTCCCTGCAGACTTTTTTGATTTTGGGGCATTTTCCCAAAAAAAAAACTGGCAACTGACTTTGTCTTAGAAATTTCACCAATTTTTTGCATCTGGTGAAAATTTTTTTCACGGGGGAACACTAAACCCCCCCCAGAGCATAGGGCAGAAAAAAAGGGGACTATGAAGGGGGACACCAGTAGATTTTTAGGGCCCTTAACATAAAGAAGTTTTTGTGTATAAAAAATGAAAAATTTAAACACTGATTTTTCGCAATTAATCCTTTGAAAGAATTTTTTTTTTTAAAAACAAAAACCTGATTTCCCAGAATTTCCCTAATTATGCATTTTCCCAAAACCCCTACCCTAGCGGGGGTTTTAAAACCCTAGTTTTGGGTATTTTTCCCTAAAATGGAAGAAATGCCCCACGGAGGGACTCAGAAAAGTGGGAGGCCAAGGAACCACACACGGAAAACCCTTTTTGGTTTCCGAGATTTCACAAACCTTTTTTTTACACCTTTTACCAAGCCAATCAGGGCCCCTATGGTTAGGCCCAAAAAAACCAATATTTTTTTTCTTTAGCCACTCAGGAACACTAAAATTTTTAAACCAATCAAAAATTTTTAATTTTTCCCCCCCAGCCAAACAGGGCTCTTAATTTAAAAAAAGGCTTTTTTAAAATTTGTTAACCCTTCGCGGGCCTTCGCCTTAGTTTGTCTGTTGAAAATTTTTGGGGGGAGAGGTTTTAAAGCAAATGAAGTCACTATCAAATTTAAATTTTACCTTAAAAAAGACCAAAAAAGGTCTCAAAGTGTTTGAAAAAACACGGTGTCATACCAAAAGAGAAATTTTGGGTCATGCAGGCGTGAGCTGTCTTTGACCAAAAAAGGACGTGGGTTTTTACGTAGTAAGCAGTACGCCACCATCCGAAGTCAAAAAAGGAAAAAGATGCGATTTTCTATGCCTCCGTCTGAAAGGAACTTTGGGTGGAAAAATGAAAGTGTCCTCAAGTGTGAACTTAAATTTTTTTTAAAGCTTTCTTGAGGAAGTTTTTACCCTTTAGCATTACTTTCCAAAAAAAAATTTGGGCCGGCGGAAAACATTAAAAGTGGGTTCTCAGAGCTTTCCAAAAAAAAAAAAGCCCCCTATAGCAGTATTTCGCCCGATAATTTTTTCTGCCCCAGAAAACCAAAACCATACCCCATTCTCCATCACTTCCTATGGGAAAACGCGCGTGCTATTTCCCCCACCCACTAGGGAGGGTGTTAAGGTTAGGTTTTGGGATACTTTTTTGGTTAAGGTTAGGGTTTAAAGGGATACTTTTTGGTTGGGTTTGGTTTTGGTTTGGTTTTGGGTTTGGGGATACTTTGTTGGGGTTTTGGGTTTATGTTTCTTTGTGGTTAGGTTTGGGTTTGGGTTTTTTAAAACCATAAGGGGGGGTTAGGTTTTATTAAAACCCATTTGTCTTTGGTTTTGGGGTTTTTAAAAGCTTTTAAGACCCTGACAAATTTTTTCCCCCCCAAATTTCTGTGTTTTTTTTTGATGGGAATTATTTTTTTTTTTTTTTTTTTTTTTTTCGATAATTTTAAATTTTTGGGGTATAAAAAATATCTTTCCCTTGAAAAACACCCCGTTTTGGCCAAAGGGAAAAAAATAGTCGGTTTTCTTGAAAAAAGGGCCGTGAAACTCTCCTCCATAATTCCCCTTTTTTTAATGGAGATAGTTTTTTTTTTCGCAAAAAACCCTAGTTTTTTACCAAAAAAAAAAAAAAAATTTTATATATATATTTTTTTTTTTGCCTAAACTAGGTTTCTTTTTTTTACACGAGATAGTTTTTTTAGCGCACAAAAAAAAAATAAATACCAAAAGGAAAAAAAAAAAAAAAAAAAAAAAAAAAAATCTCTAAAAAACCCCACAGAATTTTGGTTTTTTTTTTTTTTTTTTTTTTCCCCCATGGTTTTTTGTTTGTGCGCTATATAAAACTATCTAGAGTAGAAAAACACCCTTTTTAAAGGGAAAAAACTTTTTTTTTTTTTTTTTTTTTTTTTTTTTTTTTCAAAATATGGTTTTTTCGGAAAAAAAAAAAAACATTCCTTTGAAAAAGCACCTGTTTTAGGCCAGGAAAAAATAGTGTGTCTCTGAAATAGGGCCGTGAAAAATCCCCCTCCATAATTTCCCTTGTTTTAATTTTTTCGATCAAAAAAATGCGTCACTTTCCTGTATGCGACACCTGTTGCCGCCAGACAAGTTTTTAAAGAAAGCCCCCCTTTAAAACGGCCCCGTGGGGTTTCGTAAGCCTGCGCGCGCCGCCCCCAGGGGTTTGGGGTGGGAGGGAGCGGCCCTGGTGGTTCCCCCCCGCGCTCCCCCTTTAAAGGCCGGGTTTCCCCTCGGCCCCTTTACGGCCCCCCTTTAAAAACAACACCCTCAACAAGACGTCCCATCATCACCCCCTTTAGTGGTTTTGTGGTAACTGGGCACAGTTTGGAAACCCCCCTCGAGCGGACACCGCCGAGCGGGAGGGGAAAAGACTTGGGAATTTAACCCTTTTACGGCAGCCCTACAGCGGTACCGGGGGTGCGGTTAAACTTTGGGTTTTGACTTTATTGTGACTCTTTGTTTTTGTACGCGGCCCTACAAGCGGGAAGGTGGGGAAACCGGGGTTTAGTCGCCCCCCTACCCCCCATGTACAGACGGCGGGGGTTCGCGGGGGACCCCCGCGGGATTTCCATACGTCGTTTTTTTTTTCGGGTTTTCCCGGGTTTTATTGAGGTTGGACCCAGGTTTCCCGTATTTCTCCCACCTGGTTTTGTTTTTTTTAAAGCCTACGAGTAGTATTTTTTCGGCGGAAGAGCCCGGGTTTGGGAGTACGAGGCGAGATCACTGAATTCCCCTTTGGGCTCGGGGAGGACGAAAAAGGGGGGCGACACCCCTTTGTTCGGTGTCAGTCTGTTTGCAGTCCACATACATACTCAGCTTTGAAAGGGGGGGAAACCAGAAAACCCCCGGGGTGACGTGTCCCTAACAAAGTGACTTTTAGAGAAAAGTTTTTGGGGAAAATAGAACTTTTTTTGCGTCATGGAAAAGGGTTAATTTGCTTTCCTGCTGACAGAACGGTTTTCCCCTTTTCCAATATTCGCTGGGGGAAATTTGCAAACAAAAAAAAAATCAAACGTTTGGGAAAAGACATTTTTAGAAAAAACAACTGCCTTTTCTGAAAAAATATCCAGTTGGAGGGTGAGGGAAGAAGAGCAATTTTGGAAATTTCTGCGGAAACTGAAGAGCCAAAAAACCCATTTTTAAAATGTGGATGAACTCTGGGGAATTCAAAAACTTGTCTAGGTTTTTTGGCAGGTCAAGAGATAGCCCGGGACGGAAAACCGTTTTACAGATGGGGGGGGGGCCTATATAAAATAAAACGGGGTTTATAAAGTATCAAAAAATCCATTCTTAGACTTCAAAAAAAAGAGGGGAAAAATTTTTCCCGAAAATTTAAAAATAGGCCCCCTTCTCTGCCAAAGGGGGCTTTTTAAAGGGCCCGGGCCATTAAAAAAGGGAGCAAAATCAACCAAAACAACAAAAACACGGAAATTTAAATTTCCAGAGTACTCAATCGGGGGTTTTCAGGACGTAAAACACCATCTCCTGAATCACCAGACCGAAGCACCAAACCCGCCTATTTTGAAAAAACCAACTTTTTAGTCTGAATGCACCAAAATTCCTAAATCGAATGCACCAGAAACCCAATGAACCCCCTGCCTATTCCCCGAATGCACCAATGCCTTTCTGAATGCACCAACCGAATCACCAAAATGCCCCAGTCCCGAAAGCACCAAATTTGTGTTGAATGCACCCCTTCCCCAGTCTGAATGCACCGACTTGTGTCCGAATGTTTTTAAAAATTAAGGGCTCGGACATACAAAGTCTTTATTATTCTTTTTTCCCCGATTTTAAAAAAGCTTTCATTCCGTTAAAACTTAAAAAAAAAAAATTTAAAAAAATTTAAAAAATACGATCCCCCATACTTTTCATTTAAAAATTCAAAAACATTTTAAAAAATAAACCCTTATCAGTAATAAAAGGAGTCTTGCATCATACAGCAAGTTTTTCACAGGGGTTTTAAAATCTGAATGGATCGAGAATCTTAAAACCCTTCCCCCATGGTTGCCAAAATTCCCCTGCATTTCCCCAGGTAACGGATGTAATAATGTTTGTGGTTTTTTATTTAAACTGTCCCCCCGCTGGGGAGTCACCTTTTTCGTGGTGGGGGGGCTTTTAAGCGTGGTTTGCGGTTTCCCCCTAATCTGGGGGCCTGCCCCGCCATTTTTGGGTTTGGTGGCCGCCCGGGCCCCGTGGACCAAGCTCCCCCTTTGGGCCCCCTGGGGGGTGGAGTAGGGCCTGTTCAGAAAAAAAAAAAATCCTATTTTTATACCCCTGCACGGTTTCCAATGCTTTTTGACCTGGAAAAGTCGAAAATTACAACCTTTAAATAAGCCAAAATGTCAGGAACCTTTGCCTCATGAAGCATGAAGTTTTATTCTATACACGTTTTCTGAAACGCCATTTTTCGGAGCATTTGATATTTGTTTTCGCCTATTTTTCACCAATAAAGGGGCATAAGCGGGTTAAGCAAGTAATTAGATGCTGACTGAAACATCAAAATGCATGAAACTTTTTATGGAAATTTACATGTGATATTTACAGACAAATTTTTCAAAAAATTTAACTAATATAATTTATTTCACTCTAAGTCACAAATTCACAATGGTTTTAGCATGACATCTAATGGTCCTGTTATGTTTGTTGCAGATCTGTTGAAACCTGCTAACAAATCCAGAGATACTTCACAAGATAACTTCCACTATGGCAATAAGCAAGGACCCTCCGAGGACGCAAAGTTGACATCTCAGAACCTCCACCTGCAGTCCAGAGACAAGCGTCCGCCGACCTGCTACTAGATCTGCTACAGAAACCTTCCTGATCGGCTACCCATCATCCAGCATCAGTGGCTCCCAGTTACCCCCCCACAGACAGCCTTCCAGTACTTCCTCCATCTCCAGAGTTTGCAAAAAATACAGGGAATCCTAAAGCATCAAGACCTCGCCAATGAAACAGTGGAGGCTATCATCCCATTCTGGCAGATGGTTAGGATCAAGACCATGGACCAAGTACAATGCAGCGCAGCATTTCATGACACTTCACAAAGCACAGAGATCTAGCAAGGAATAAAGGTAGAACAGGGGGACCCTGGAGTGAAAAGAAGGGGCCTTTTTCCTGGAATTAGATAGCCTGTTCGACATAGGAGCTTCAATGCCATCCAGGAATAGAGAGAAACCGACTGCTATCAAGGGAGAAGAAGGACAAGGACATCAGGTTCTACCAGGATCAGAAGAGAGAAAAAAGGGCCCACATGTCTGGTCATGACAAGATTTGAGTCACGGTCCCACAGCAAGCAGAGAGGGCTGCAAGACTGCAGCAGAGAGAGGAACAAGATATAAATTTTGTCACAAATTTCTACAATTTTTCAGCTCCCACACAGCGAAGGACTGCTGCTGATGGGGTCTCCCTTTGGGCTGACCCAACCGACAGTGAAGGGAATGCAGAGGACATGGATTACCAACAACCTCGTCCTGGATGTTCACACCCACCAAGACACTGTGACTCCCACATTTCCCAGGAGGGTAATGGAGTGGGTTGACATCTGCAGTACCGCTGATCGTCTGGGATTGTCTGACAATCAAGTGACAGCCTTAGTCTCTGCTACATTGAAGGCTGGTGGAGCTGACCTGGACAAGTTTGTCATCTCAACCTCAACAACGAGACGGAACAGGATGCTGACAAGGTACCCCCATCAGCCAGGAGTACTGGCAGCATTTAGCGAGGACCCTCCCAAGTATGCTGCTCTCCACTGGGATGGCAAAGTGCTGAGAGATGCCCCTGGGAAGTTGATCCTGGGACCACGTCAGAGACTCTGGCTGTGCTGGTCTCAGGACCACCTGCATATCCTGAGGAAAGCTACTGGGAGTACCAGTGTAGACAGCTCAACAGGAACGGCTCAGGCAGAGGCATCCATGGATTTGCTGGAGGCATGGGGCTTACTGGAGTGATCACTGCCCTTGTGTTTGACACAACGGCCAGCAACAAATGGAGTACATCGGGGAGCTGCCAAGCTTCTGGAGCAACACTTGACAGGAAGGTGTTCTACCTGGCCTGCAGACACCACATTCAGAAGTGCTGGTTGGTGCGTAGGAGAATCGTTTGCAAGGTCAAGAGCCCAGGAATCCTTGGTTCAAGCACTTCAAGGACGTTTGGACAGATCTTACCACAGACAACCCTACAACCCTGTCCATCAGACAAAAATGGTTGAATAAAAAAAGAAAGAGTGCAAGGAAATACTACAGGAAATCCTGAGGTCGGAGAAGCCTCCTAGAGCTGACTACCGTGAGATGGCTGAGCTTACACTGATCGTCCTTGGAGACACGCCTCCCCGCGGAATCCACTGGAGTCGTCCTGGAGCCATTCATCAGGCCAGGTGGATGGCCAGAAACCTGTATTCTATGAAGATGTTCATGTTTGTCGAGCACTGGAGTACGATGAAGAAACTGTTGTGAAGCTTTGGAACGCCTCAACCTCTTCCTAGGACAGTTCTATACACCCATGTGGATGTCATCTACACTTGCTGCAGATGCCCTGCAAATGATCTGCAGTTCATGAAGGACATGATGAAGTTCAAGAGAACAGATCCAGAGATTGCTCAGGCAGTGCTACAAAAACTTGAAAACCACAAGTGGTACCTGACACAGGAGGTTGTGCCGTTCGCTCTCTTTCGGTAGCAGACTCATTTACAAAGAGAAGCAGGACATTGTCTGCCAAGCTGCACGCCACTGAGAAGCCAGATAGCTTCAGACGAGGGAAACCTATGTTCCCTCAGGTTACAGCCAAGACGACTTTTTGGCTGATCTAGTTGGTCCCGAGAGTCATCTTCTCTTGACACCCTTGGATTGAGTATGACTGGCTTTTGCAACCTGTGGCGACATGGCCAAGGGGTGATGACTACAGCAAGGCCCTGGAATATGTCAGCAATGTAAAAGTAGTGAATGACATTGCTGAGGCGGGGAGTCAAGATGGGTGACTGATTTCGCAAACATCATTACCACAGATTCTCAGCAAAAAACAGTACCTTTTTCAAACTGTGGAATACAACCGTGAGCGATTTTATAGCTTCAGAAGCAAACTCCCCGAAAAAATTACTGTGAAATGTCCTTCTGACATAGACATAGGTTTTTCCTTTCCACTTGAAAATAGTTTTTAGGGTTTTTGTCACACTTTTTTGATGTCAAGATTGTAATATTTATGAAATTTATATGAAATTTTCAGAAATTTTGCTTTTTTTTTTGAATATGATGTGTCTTTTTTTCTTGAATGTTTTCTTGGTTGTTTTTTTCAGAAATAAATTAAAAATGCTTCAATTTGATACCCAATTTGTTGTTGCTATCCCAATTGTAACAAAAGTCCTCAGGTGAAAAAAAGTCTGGCGGAAGGCAAAATTAGGCGCTTTTCTACTGTCGCGGGCTTAATATCTTGAGGTCCAATGAGGCAAAGGTTCCTGACATTTTAGCTCAAAATGGTTGTAATTTTCGGCTTTTCCAGGTCAAAAAGCATGGGAAACCTTGCAGGGGGGTATAAAAATAGGAAAAAATTGTTTTCTGAACAGGTCTAAGTCCTCTGGTGCTCCTTGTGCACATATTACATGCCTGTAAAAAGCTTGTGCCACTTCACTAGCGCTCTTTGACTTCAACGGAACTGCAATCAGGTACCTGGTCATCACGTCTATGACCGTCATAATATACTTATGTCCTTCTTCCGAGGTACTTACTGGGCCTATGAGATCCATATGGATCCTCTCATACGGAGTACCAACTCTCGGGTACTCCCTTAATGGTGCCTTTGCACGGTAGCTGGCTTTACAGCTCCTACACACCGGACAGTTTTTGCAATAGTTAGTAATAGAGACTTTCATCCCCGGCCAGTATGCAAATTTCTTACACCTTGCCAACGTTGTCTTGACTCCCCCGTGGCCAGCTGTAACCGCGAAGTGAGCCAACGCCAATGCTTGGGGAATATGGTCTTTAGTTACTACTATGCCACGATGCTCGCGACCATACTCGTCGCTATAATGCTTATACAGCACATTCTCCTCTACCATCATTTGGTCTATCGGGTACTGTCCTGGTATCGATACCTCTACTCTCTTTACCTCGCTTCACTACTTCTTTCACCGCCCTCACTTCCGGGTCGGTATCTTGGCTTCTAATAACCTCTTCTAGGTTCCACATCTTAAATTCTTGCAGCTTCCTTGAGTCACTCTTAGGACCAATACTCGTCCTTCTATCTCTCTTTCTAGTACGTCACTCTCTTGTTGTTGTATCCTCGATAAATAATCGGCAACAACGTTATCTCTACCCGGTAAGTAGTCTACCTCAAAATCGTATTCACTCAAAAGTGTCTGCCAGCGCGCTATGCGACTGCTTGGGCTTTTAGCCTTCAATATCCAGACCAGCGGTCTGTGGTCACTCTGTATACGTACTTTATACCCCAAAATAAGGGGTCTGTTGACTGTGAGGCCATAAATCACTGCTAATGCCTCTCGCTCCACGGCCGAGTACTTTACTTCCGCGGAATTTTAATGCGCGACTGAAAGTACGTCAAAGGTTTCATTCTTCCTTCCTCATCGCCCTGTTGTAACACCCTCCAATACAAAAATCTGACGCATCCGTCGTCAGGACGAAGGTCTTATTGAAGTCAGGAATTTTAGAGTAATTTCATCTGTGAGCTTTTCTTTTAAAAGACTGAAGGCTTGGTGTGCGTCCTCATTCCATGTTATTGGGTGGTTAGCTTTTCGGTCTTTCCTTATTCCCGTTAATAGCTTGTGAATAGGTGCAGCTACTTTAGAAAAGTTGTAAATAAACTTTCTGTAATAGTTAACAAACCCTAGGAAACTTTGTACTTCTTTTACCGTTTTTTGGTATTGAATGTTTTTTAGAGTCTTTATTTTCTCTGGTTGTGGTTTGATGCCATCTGCACTAATTATGTGTCCTAGGTATGACACTTCTTTCTCAAAGAACTGGCATTTATCTATCCTAAGGGACATGTTTGCTGTCGCTAGTCGACTTATCACTTTCTCCAAATTACCTACATGAATGTCAAAGGTAGGACCAAGCACAATGATGTCGTCTAGGTAGACCTGGGCCACTTTGCCCACTAGGCCTGTCAAAATGTGGTTGATAATCCTTTGGTACGCACTGGGTGCTGTTTTTAATCCGAAAGGTACCACTGTGTACTCCCACAAACCATAAGGGGTGGCAAAAGCAGTTTTCTGCATAGACTCCGGGGTCAGTGGTACCTGATGGTACCCTGAGCGGAGATCAAGGGATGTGAACACTTTGCTATGACCCAATTGGTTTAAAATACTTTGAATATTAGGAATGGGATGTTTATCATCTACTAGTTTATCATTTAACTTACGAAAATCAAGGCACAGCCTTATGCCTCCATCCTTCTTCATTACTGGGACCAAAGGTGAATTATAAGGAGAATAGCTTGGCTGAATTACCCCCTGACAGTGTAATAACTTTAGTTCTTCCTCTATCTGCGTGTGATATTTGATAGGGATAGGGTATGGCTTTGTAAAAACTGGGTCTTCAGTTTTTTGTTTGATTGTATGACAATAATAAGGAGTTATAGTAAGTGGCTCCTCTTCTAAGGCAAAAACCACAGGGTATTTGTCAGTGATGCTTGATAGTGTTGTGTTTTCTTTACTTCCTGAGGGGAAGAGAGAATCTACCATTGCTCTTAGTCTTTCCTTCTTTTCACTATCTAGACTTTCTTGTCTTTGTGCATTGTGTTTACTTTCATCCTCTGCCCCAATGCTACAAGCCATAGCAGGTGGTTCTGCATAGGTTACTGTACTACAAGGTATTATTTGACCTGTTACCATGTCCGGAGTTAAATGTAAATATTCGGGACTTGGGTTAGCATATGGTATTATAAATATACTCTTACTTTTATCTTTATTCCTATTGCACTTCACCAACCCTGGATATAGGAACATGCCACCTTTTTCTCCTGCATTAGGCAGAAACAATCCTTCTGTACAGCTTGTTTGTGCTTCTAGCTCAACATAACCTATCATGCCTGGAGACAATGTCAAATCTGCCTCTGCCTTCACCTTATAGGTATTTTCTTCTTCTCCTTCTCCTCCTTCCTCCGCTAGTCAATCCTGGGGATATTGACCTATCCACCCATCAGGGGCATCCCCTACCTCTAGGTGAATCCCTCCAAAGGTTAGTGCTAGTGTTCTACCTCCGTTTGTAGCATATACCGGGTGAATCACGGCCTCTTTCCTAAACATGAAGTCAAGGCCTAAAATTAGAGGAGTTGGTAGGGTGATCTCTTTAGAGATAATCATACATTCTTGCTTTTCCATCGTATGACCTATATTTAATTTAAAATTTCCCTTAACTACTGTAGGTATAGGGCTATGTAAGACGCTTCTCAACTTATGTGGTTCCTCATTTACATAGTCACCATTTATGGCTTCAAACAGCCTTTCCTCCATTACTGTGACTGAGGATCCACTATCTATTACTGCTAATACTGGCGTCTGAATCGCCCCTACCCGGACTTTCAAACAGAATAGTTGGGTCCTTGCGTGGTAGAAGGCCATTAAGCCCGGGGCCAATTTGGCGTTTTTTTTGTTGTAAGGGCCATGTCCTTCCACTTTCTAATGCGTATGTCTGTTGTCCCGGCCGCATGGCGGCACCTCTTGACACAGGCGGGCGTTGGTACGTACACCCGAACGCCCTATGCCCTGGCTGGCCACACATCCAGCATCCCTCTTGTCTGGGGAATCGAGTTGCAGCCTGAGGCTGTCTACAATTCCTCGCAATATGTCCCATCCGGCCGCATTTATAGCAGTCTACTGCCTGAGGGGCCTGAGGGCGTCGTTGGTTTAAATTACTTGGGTATCCCTGATACCCATTCTCTTCACGTTGCCGGCGCTGGATGAGGTGGTCGACGACGCGCAGCTGAGTGTCCACCCATCCCCCCTGCCCCTAGCACCCTTGCTGGCGGGGTGGGAGAAACGGATCCTGACTCAGCTGCCCAACGCCTCCCTCCCACCTATGGGGGCGTTCCACCTAACAGAGCTGTCTGTCCTGGCACCAAGACTCCTTCCTATCCACCGGGTGGAGGCGCCGCCGACGGAGTCCCGGTATGCTGCCTGGTGGGTATGGGTCTTGGTGGGCGCGGGTCTCCCTACAGGCATGGCACGGATGGTTGGTGTCTGGTGGACGGTCCGGCGCTTTGCAGCAGTCCCCTCGTCGGACACTTCCCTCGATGTCCACTCTTCCTGGTTGAACATGGTGGCCCGCCCGTATCGCCCAGGTACGGCGCGCCGTCCGAGTATGACGCAGGGACGCGTCATCTTGACAGGGAAGGTCTGTCGTAGCCGCGAAACGATTGAAGAAGTGGACGAAGAACAATGTGAACAGGAGCTAGCTGAACAAATGGAGAACAGAGAGAACAATGACAATAACATGATTTAGTAGTGTGTGAGGAGGGTAGAGTAGACAGGAAGTAACATAGGGCGTGAAGTAGCGATACGGCACCAGTGGCCGCCGGAAGTACTAAGGGGCGTTGTAGGGGGAGTAGAAGCCGATACGGCACCATGCGCCCCATGGCC
This sequence comes from Chionoecetes opilio, assembly GCA_016584305.1. Classification (NCBI taxonomy): domain Eukaryota; kingdom Metazoa; phylum Arthropoda; class Malacostraca; order Decapoda; family Majidae; genus Chionoecetes; species Chionoecetes opilio. Next base: position 21,987 of record JACEEZ010021711.1, read on the forward strand.
TGTACAATGACCTGAAAAAGATTTAGTATAAAACAGGACACAGTGAAGGGAAGACAGATTCACAGAGAGGAGCGAGCGAACAACCAGTTTCTCATACTGGCCTCATTACCCACCTTTGTTCTAAGGCACTTAGCCTGTGATGTTAAACAGTCTCCCTCAGTAATAGATTGATAGCGAAAATGGATCCTTCTTCGGCTGTCTTCCTGCTGTTGTGGACCACGGGAATAGTAAGTAACTGAGTGACTTTTAAAGACTGAGTTTTATTTGATTGTGCAGTGAACGTGACTCTGGTCACTACCCAGTATAAACAGTACATCCCGAATGTTTATCAAGTGTTAACGTAATGGTTCAGATGTCAGTAAGACAGGAAGATTGTCAAGAGACAAATAATGTTGTATGTGATTATTATGTTATTTTAGAATAAAATGTGTGAAACTATAAGCTGCGTGTCTCAGCCCCACTTAACGAGCCCAGGTACCTTATGACCATCTTGTGCCTAACCAAAGTATTCAGGTGATAAGCAGCTTTTTGTCTTAAGCCTTTTCATGAAAGTAAATATAGAGGAAGGGGCTCGACACCTACACAACTCTTAAATTACGTGTTTCCGACGCATAATTTGTTCCCCACCCGAAAACCCAGCATTCCCACAGGTCCCTAAACATGTTTGGGGGAAGTGGGAGAGTATGGGCAAACAGTAGAAATTTACCGCTTTTTCTAATGGAGATAGTTTTATTTTCCGGTAACCCATATTAAATTGAAAACAAACAAAAAAGAATAATAATTAATCACCGAATTTTGTGGTCGCCGTTTCTATTAAAAACACTCTCCATCAGAAAAAGCACTAAAACTTGGCCGGGAGAAATTAGTCAGGGTCNTTGGGGTTTTTGCGGGGGACTTGAGGGGTCCCCCCTTGTTAAGGTGTAGAGTAGGTAGCTAAGCCCTAATTTTTTTGAAAATTGAGTCACGCATAAAAATTTTGGTTGATATAAAATTTTTGAGGGAGTTACTTGCAAGGTTAATTATTGTATTTTAATGAGTGTTTTTTAGTATATTGAATTTTATGAAACTTAGCTCAGTCGATGCCAGCTACCTAAAAAGAGGGGTGTTGGCTTCCCATTAAAGCATAAGGCCCTCAAGCAAATAGTAGGCAGTGGATATAAAATCAAGTATTAATTTGATTAACAAATTAAGGCCCCTTTTAAAAGAAATTTTTTATTAAACTAGCCGCAAAGCCGCCCCCCGGGGGGGTTTTTTGGCAGCTCTGCGGAGGGTTTTTTGTGCGGAGGGCACTGCGGGGGGTGTTTAGGGTTTCTCCTTGAGTGGATTTGGAGTTGGAGTGGATTGAGTTGAGATTGTTGAGTGAGTGGATTTTCGGAGGGGAGGGCTACCCTGCGGAGGGAAAAGTGTTTGGGGGCCCTTTGGCCACCAAAAAGGGACTCTCCCAGATACCCCTTTCAAAAACTTTCCTGAAATCATGGAGGTAGAAATGTATGTTTTCCCCCCCAAACCCATTCATCACCCTTTACCCACCCCCCCCACCCATTCACTCACCCATTTTACCCATCCCCCCCACCCATTCACCCCCTTTAAACCCATCACCCCCCACCCATTCCTCACCCTTACCCACCCCCCCAAACCCAAAAATCCCCCCATTACCCTCCCACCACCCATTAAATCACCCTTTCCCCATACCCCCCACCCTTTCCCACTCCCCCCTTTTACCCATCCCCCCCCCACCCATTAAATCACCCATCACCACACCCCCCATTCACTCCCCCATTTTAACCCCCATCACCCCCCCCCATTCCCTCCCCCCATCACCCATCCCCCCCAAACCCATCACCCCCCCCCCCTTTCAGTCACCCATCACCCCCACACCTTTCCCCATCACCCCCCCCATCACTCCCCTTACCCTCCCCCTACATCAATTTTCCCTTCAATTCTCGCAAACTCATTTTTTTTCACAATCTCGTTAATAGGCTGTAAAAAAAAAAAAAAAAAAAAAAGTGATCGGATCTTTTTCCCCCATTAAAAGTTGGGGGGCTTTTTGACCTTCCCCTGGTAAACCCTGATTCCAAAAATTTTGCCTATGAGGTTTTTGGGGCCACGGGGGCGGAACCTATACCCACACCACAAAACACAGACAGACAAACCCCACTTTCGCTTAATTTTTATAGTATACAGAAAAATTTGGGGAAAATTTCTAGTGTTTGCCCTTTTACGTTCCCCCCCCCCCAAAACAAGTTTTGGGGACCTTTTGGGAAGGCAGGGTTTGGGGGGGGAAAGAAATTAATGCGTCGGAAACAGGATTTTTGGAGTTATGTAAAAATAGCAAAAAATACCCTAGATCTAGAGAAAATTTTCCTATAACTAAAAAAAAATTTAAACCCTAACCTCCTTGCGAGGGGGCCCCCATTCCCCTCGCCCTCCCTGTAATCAAACCCTAGCGGGGGGCTCTGCCCCCCTCGCCCCCCGTTAATCAAAACCAAAACCTCTTAGAAAAACAACCCCCCCGATAATCTAATCAAACCCTTTAATTTCCCAAAACCCTTTAAGGGGGGGCTCCCCCCCCCTTTTAGACCCCCCGGGCAACCAAAACAACTTTTCCCTTTACCCAAAGGGTGGGGGGGGGCTAAAAACACTCCGGTTATCTTCTTTATGGGATCGTCAGGTTCACACGTTTTGGGATTTAGAAGAAATGCAATCAAATTTTCCCTTTGATCTGGGGAAAATTTTTTGACCATTTTTTTTACACACCCTAACTCAAAAAACTATGGGGGGTTGCGAGCATATTTTGTCCCGCACCCAAAATTCTCGCACCCCCCCAGGTCCCCAAACTTGTTTTGGGAAAAGGGGATGGGTAGGGCAAACACAGAAAAATACCAAAAAGTATTAAGTAAATTTTTAAAAAAGAACAAAAATTGTAATATGTGGAGGCCCCCGGCCCCCGTTTGAAAAGTTTTTCCCCCTTTTTGGGGGGCCCCCTGTTTTGGAGGCCCCTGATTGGGGGGCCCCCGGGGGAGGGTGCCCACTTTGCCCACTCCTAAATCCCCGGGCCCCGCATAACCCAAACCCAAAAACCCCAGTGTTACCTCCCCTTTCCCCTTCCCTTTAAAATTTCCCCTCCCTCCTGGGTGTACAAAAAGACCCCTTTTGGGCTCAACAATCCCTATTCCTATCCCCGTTTCCCCCCGCCCCCCTGGGCCCTACTGACGGTACTTTACCTTTTACACCTTTATTCCCCCCCCTGTTATCGCTGATCCTGCTAACCCCCTTTCTCACGTTTCCATTCCGACTATCATTAAAAAGCAACCCTCACCTGTCTGGTTCTTCATTAGAACATTCACGACTTCCGATCCCACAGACAGACCTTTGTCTCCTTCTCTCTGTTATAAGCTCAGATATCTGACCTCACAATAATTCCTTTACTCACCCCCCTGTCCCAATTTCCGAATTTATGATTTCCTTCCCCAACACCTCCCATCCCTTCCTCTGATCTCACCCTACTGCTATAGACGCTTCCAGAATAACGTTCTAGCTCCGTTCCTTTCCCCCTCCCTCACCGTTTCACTCTTTCTCTATAACCCTTTTCCTTCATATGCTTTGCATAGTGCCATATAACCTCCGATGTCTGGCACATTTTTCCCTTTTTTAGGCATTAAATCAATTAAATTTCTGCCCTCAACAACAACAAATAACATCTTATTGGACACTGTGACAATCTCGGCTGACGCGGACATCTGGCGGTGAAACGCGTCGCTTCGTCACACAAAAGGTGACACAACGCGTGCAGGAAAGTCGCGTGACAGACTACCGTAGATAACAGTACAGGGCGCCAGGACAACTTTTTGTTTGTTTTACAAGAGCCGTGTGTGGCGTTAATAGTTACATTTCTACATCCATGATTCAGGACAGTTAGAAGGGGCTTATCTGGAGAGTCTTCGGTCATTTTGTGTCTTCATTTGTTCATATTAAGGCTTATAAATTACAAATTACAAAAATATCTACAAAGTGGCTACTCACAGTAGAGGGTCGCCATCTAGTGGTTTATTTACTCTGTGTCGTACACAGCCGTCCGTCGCCCGAAAAAAAACGCGTAGTGAAATTTGAAACCGTCTATACTTGCAGCTACAAAGCATAAAACAACGCTGAAACAGGGTAGATTATACAGCCATGATATAAACTACTGTGTATTATCTTCAGTGACACATAAAAATCAGTAGTAATGCTATAATTCGTAATATTTGGCGGCTGGCGACATTAGTGCAGGTGGCGACATGACTTATCTAGGGTAGTGGTTACGCTGTGCAGTGTGTCCTCAATAAAGCATCCTCGTTTAGGCGTTCTACATTAAAAGTTGTGAATATTTGTCTTAATTGAAGTATAATTTACTCTATAAAAATATATCGCAACCTCAAACAAGAAAATATTGTATCACTGTTATAAAAATATATCGCAACCTCAAACAAGAAAATATTGTATCACTGTGTGTGTGTGTGTGTGTGTGTGGTGTGTGTGTGTGGTGTGTGTGTGTGTAACCCGCCGTCCCCCATTCTATAACAATGGACTCGCCCGCTTAAATATATCGTAACCTCAAACAAGAAAATATTGTATCAGTGTGTGTGTGTGTGTAACCCGCCGTCCCCCATTCTATAACAATGGACTCGCCCGCTTCTCATAGCTCTGTTGAATTAACGTAAAGGTAAGGAGAGCGGCAAGTCCATTTATCAGATAGCGGGTAGGGCGGATGTGTGGCTGAGGCGAGGAACGGGCAGGCGAGGTGGGTTTGAGTCCATTTTTTAATAGATGGAGGGGAGGAACAAGGCGAATCCATTGTCCGTGTAAGGGGAGGGCGGTGGTGGGGGTGGGGCGGCTTTCTGGGCGAGTCCATTGTGAATTTTTATAATAAAGACTTAAGTCATTAAGAGCTTGTTTAGTATTCATCCTTTTCCTCCTCATAGTTTGTGACGTCCATCAACGAGCCCTCAACGATAACCTGAATGACCTTTGAGCTACGAACGCCTGAACTTGACCTTGAAAATCTTAACTTCCACCTTACTGAATTTGTCCTTGGTAATGACCTGAATATGCAGGCGGCCTTGAAACTTGACCTTGAGTAAATCTTACCTCCCTTAATTAATTTGTCCTTGGGATGAAACTTGAGATGCATGTGACCCTTGAAACTTGACCTTTACGTAAATCTTAACCTCACCTTACTGAAATTTGTTCCTTGGAATGACCTTGATATTCAGGTGGCCCTTGAAACTGACCTTGAGAAATTTTTACCTAGCTTTACTCTGAATGTCCTTGGAAATGCCTTGCCTTGACCGTGATCCTTGACTCGTTCGTGAATCACCTTGTTGGCGACTCACGGTAACTTGATTGATAATTCAATGAAAGTTCACAATGGACTCGCCCATAAGCCTGCCCACACTCGCCCTCCCCCACGTCTGACAATGGATTCGCCCATCTGTATTTGATGCACTTGAACTCCGCCGATATCTGTTTTCACAACTTTGTTGACCAGCAGTACATTTTTCTTTTCATTTATTATTATTATTATTCATTATTACTTATTTTGCCAGCATGTCTGTTAATATTTTTTTTGCAACATTGATTGAAATGAAAAAAAAAGGGGGCTCTGGCGAATCCATTATCATAGTGGGGGGTTGAGCGTGTGGGGGCAGGCCTTACTGGGGCGAGTCCATTGTGGAGCATTTGAATAAAAAACTAGTCATTAAGGAGCTTGTTTAGGTCTTCATCCTCTACTACTTTTGGGATGTGCCAAAACTTTTTTGTAATATAAACCCTACCATTTTCTCAGGGGGGGAAAGTGCTGGTCATTTCCTGGATCATAGTAATGGAAAAAACTATTGTGCTAACGAGAACTAATTTTTTTCTCAAGAACTAGCCATTTTTTTTTACTTTTTGTTCCAGCTCAGTCTCCAAACTTCGAACTACTTTTTTTCTCAAGAAGTTACTTTTGTTGTGTGTCAACCGGGCACTGGCAGACTACTTAGTCTCGCGTTCCACAGGTAAAATGGTTTAGGAATTAAAGACACAATTTTTATACGATGACATTGTACATTTATGGCATACAAAACACTCGCTCAGCTTCCAGAATCGAAAAGTTTACCCACTACACAGGCAGACTTTTACTACGCACGTCAGGAGTTAGGACAGTATATTTTTTCCCTCGCCATAATGATTTACTAACTTTACATAACTATACATTATACTAACCATATGATTCCATATTACACACACTCTTAATGGGACGGGACACAATAATACCTTTATTTATACTTTACTAGCAACACAAGTGCAGGTTTGTACGTTGTGCATTAACTAAACCATCAGGCGTCCGTAGTTTGGTACGAAATATATTAGTTTTATATTTATTCCTCACAACACAAGATATATCAGCTAGGTTAATTGATTACTATAGAGTCAACGAAGATAATTCAATGATATAGTCAGCGAGTGTGGCCTGGCGGAGGACTTGGCCAGAGGAACGTACGCGGTAATTCCTCACGCAGGGTGTGTGTTAGTTTACAAACGTTACTTTTGCTACTGATGAGGTAAAAAGTAAAATGAAAATAATGCAATTCTATAGAAATTGTATTTTTTAAAATTCCTAGTTTCTGATGTAAAAATTCCATAACATATACCTGGTTCGCGGTAATGGTGCCTCACCACAGGGTCCGTGTGTTACGGCCGGGACCTTGTCTGCTACCCGGCCACAGACATAACTTGCAACGGGCCGCCGCTAAAAATACCATTTATCGGGCCAACCAGCGAGTTGCCGTGTCTCATATTTAAGCGAAGTCAAGTCAGTCAGTCTGCCACGGGGGATGGAGCGAACCATCTGCCATACGAAGTAGACCCTGGTTTTTGTCAGGGTTCCTCAATCTGGCCAAAAGTCTCCCCCCTTGCCTCCATGTCGAAACCTTTGACTTCAACTAGGGAATTCTAAAATCTGATTTAAAAAAGTAAAAACAGGTTTTTAGTCTTTTTATTGTGAAAGATCTTTCATAAGTTTTCATATCCCAAAAAGATTTAAGACACATCATTAATTTTAATAATTAACAGTCTCTCTGGGTTCGCCCAGGATAAGATTGCTGAGCTGATGGTTGATACCTGAGGATGGTCTACATAACTGATATCCCTCTTTCGCACTCCGCTTTAAACTCTCAGACGATATCCTGCGCGCACAGAGGATAGCGTCGACAAACCCGCCCACTGCCGACCCCTCACCGGCGCCCCACCCACGCCGCCGCCCCACCACGCCCTCACGCACACCACAGCCCTGCGCCCCACCACGCCCGGCGCCCCCCACGCCCGCCGCACACACACAGCCCGGCGCCCCACCATAGGCCTGGCGCCCCACCAAAGGCCCGGCGCCCCACCCACTCCCCGCCGCACACCACAGCCCCGGCGCCCACCACAGCCCGGCGCCCCACCAAGCCCGGCGCCCCACCATAGCCCGCGCCCCACCACAGCCCGGCGCCACCACACCCGCGCACCCAGCATAGCCCCGGCGCCCCACCATAGCCCGGCGCCCCACCACAGCCCGCCGCACACCAACAGCCCCGGCAGCCCCACCCACGGGGCGCCCGCCGCACCCACAGCCCGCGCCCCACCAGGCTCCTTACCGCACACCACAGCCCGCCTGCACAACCACAACACCCGGCGCCTCCACCACGCCCACCGCCACACAGCCCGGCGCCCCACCACAGCCCGCCGCACACCACACCTGCGCCCCACCACCACTCCGCCGCACAACCACAGCCCGGCGCCCCACCACACCCGCCGCACACCACAGCCCGGCGCCCCCAACCACGCCCCGCACGCACACCACAGCCCCGGCGCCCCCCACGCCCGCCGCACACCACAGCCCTGGCCGCCCCACCACACCTGCCCGCACCACCACAGCCGCGCCCCCACCACGACCCGCCGCACACCACAGCCCGGCGCCCCACCACGAGCCCCGCCCACACCACAGCCCGGCGCCCACCCACAGCCCACCAGGCCTCTGCTCAATTCGTGTGGACGGAGATAAACAGAAATGTGAGAGTAAAGTTACTAAAAATAATAACAATTCTATAGAAATTAGTTTTGATCCTAGCTTCTGAGTAGATAATACTACAATAGGTAAATGTGCAGTTTTCAACCCATACTCCCTATTGACCAATACTCTCCTGACATTAAGTGGGAGCGCTGCGCCCCTCAGACCCCTCTGCCGTTACTAACCTAAACCTGGGCATTGAATTACGCTACTAACCTCACTGGGGGGGGTTTCGCGTCCCCCCCCCCAAACTTCCCTTGAGTTATGTTTTAATTTGCAACGGGTGATGTAGGGGTTAGAAAGACTGCAAATGGTCAGATCTACAAAGTTGAGGACGGTTATAATGAATGCCTTGTAATGCCCATTAAATTGCCAGTAAAACCAATAAAATGAACCTATAATATACTATAATCATCAAACCTCCAGCCCTCGCCATCTCGCTATAGGATCCAGATCGTGACTCCCCCCCTTCCACTGTGACACGGGGGGTGCATCTGCAGGGAGTTGTTCACGTGATCGTGGTACACAGGCCGAAGTATTAAGACACGAACTACGATTAAGAATTATCCATTCACTATAATACTATGCACATGACAACTCTAGTATGCTTAGGATAGCTACATACACTAGCTATTTTTTTATTTAATTTATAGATTGCTTTCAGCAAACTAACTTTGTATACACTTAAACTATCATTAACATATCTTGAACTCACTAACTCATATTATACCATCATTATACAACTATATAAACATAATTATACACATCTCTAAATAGACGTACCACATCACTCACCCCATGAAGCATTACAAACCAAGGCAACTTGTATCTACCTATTAGCGAGATCAAAGAAAAAATTGACAACTGGTTAAATAGATAGTTATCCCCTATCTTAGTTTATATTTATGGTGGTGTCGCGCCAGGGTGTAACACAATCTTATACTATCAGTAAACACTTTAAAAAACTAGTTATACCGTGGGAACTCTTATATGTATAGTAACTAGAATCTACGGTTATGATACAGAACTAGATTAATTTAAATAAATGGTTTATCTTTATCTTTTAGTGGTGGAACAGCGTCGGGAGGTGTGTGGCAATGGATGGCGGAACCAATGCATGGACACGTATTCAGTCTTTAAACTGTAATGATAAATTCACACTGTTAAAAGCGGCGGTCAAACAAGGGTTATGACTCTTTTTGTAACCACAGCGGCAGCCGGGCATTGAGGGGAGGAGGAGGGGCTGAGGGAGGGTAGGGGGATGAGGGGAATTGGGAGGGGCGGGGTGTGTGTGATGGGGGGACAGTTAGTAAGGTGGACGGGGAGGGGGATGGGGAGTGTTTAGTGGTAGGGGAGGATGGCTAAACGGGAGAGGGGGACAATTAGCAAGGAAGGGAGTGTTAGTGACTTTTAAATTAAATAAAAAAAAATGGGTCGATTGATAAGATTAGCATAGCGACACCTACACATTCTAACAACCACACAATAATCATCTACAAACTTATTGTTGTGAGACTGTCTAGTATTTCTTGCTTTTATATTCACTATAAAATAACACGGTAGGGTATGGCAAAAACACACAACGATCTATTAACTATCTATCTCACCTACAACTACTATCTATATATCTATCATCACACAACTATCTACCTATTATCTATCTCAACTACAACTACCTATCTATTATCTATCTCAACTACAACTATCTACCTATTATCTATCTCAACTACAACTATCTATCTATTATCACAACTATTATCCATTAAAGAAATATACATATACAAGAATTTTATTATAAGGCACAAACAAATCCCAGAACTAGCTTAAACTTGAAGGGGGCATCTCTCCCCCATTCTATAATTACGCTTTAGAGGTATCTGAAGGGATCGGTGAAGGTCTGGAGAAAAAAAGACCACTAATAAGGGCGGGAAAGGACTCTAGAATTTTACACAAACAAACATTAGAAACAGCTTATTACTCACTCCAAGGCCGCGTCAAGCAACCAACCAGCAGAGCAGCGTGGATCCTCTCCCTTAAGACGCCCGACAGCGACTGGCGGTGCTTCCCTAAACGACTCGCCACTTCACCCGCGACTGAAGCATTGAACGAGGCTTCGGAATGTTTCGAAGCTTCAATTACCTGATTTATGAGTATTTTTTAATTTTGAGCCTTTTTTTTTTTTTAATAATCAATGATATTGTGATTGTATGTTTTTCGTGTTATTCCTTCTCAGCTTATTTATTTGTTTATTTATTTATTTATTTGGTTTTGTTTATTAATTTTGTGCCTGTTTTTGGTTTGTTTTGCTCGATTTTAATTAAAGTTATTTTGCGTATTTAGTCTTTTCGTGTTTTGACTCCTCAGGTTATTGATTCGGTTTTGTTGATGTCTTGTATTTATGATGTATAAGAATATTCTAATGAGGAATGAGCCCATAGTACCAAGCATCATTTTGAGCCGGACCCAAAATCGTGCCTTTAAAACTCAAGTACAATAATTATACATTGACATACCGTATAAAAAGTTCCATAAAAGTGGCAAAAAATACATTTCTCTCTCTCTCTCTCTCTCTCTCTCTCTCTCCTCCTCCAAGCTTTTTTTTATCTCATCTCCGTCACTCGTCTTCATAAAAAAACTGAGAGACATCCACGATTTCAAATTCGATCAAGCTTGTGATATGAAACACCCCAAAGGGCGGAGTTTTTGGTAAGACTGGGACCCTACACACCACACACAGCCCCTCCCCTTGCTCAAGAGGAACAATGACTGCCCGCATTAATCAGTTAAAGATCTCGAGTTTAGAGCGGGAATCGAACGCGTGACTAGAGATTTTGCAACGCGTAATTTTTCACCAGTGGCGTAGCTACGGGGAAGGCACGTGCACCCCCCCCTACCCCTGACAATCCGGTGCTCCCCCACTGGCCATGGCTGCCGTATTCAGTATAATGCTCTAATACCCACCACTAATCTGATCTTAGAATATGCTCTTATACAGTATGTGGCATCAGAAAATTCCTTAGCTCCGCTTGCCTATACTGTATTCATTTTGGCAAAGACACTCACGATAGCTTAGCCCCGGCGACTCCACTTTCCCCGGCGGGCTGGGTAGCTCCGAGCGGGATGATTATGTAACCTTGTTGTCATATTAAGTAGTCAACATAATGCTCGCCGGTATCAATCAAGTATCTCATCAACCCAGCCCGCCGGGGAATGGTGAGTCGCCATGACAAGGGGCTTTCGTGTTTGGGCCTGGCCAAACTGAATACAATATTGTGTCCCCCTATACTCAGCTGTGCTTCCAATTGACATATACCTAGCTATGCCACTGTTGTCCACTGACCTGGCTCACAGTCAGGGAAAAGAGAGAGGAGGAGATAGGAGAGGAGGAGAGAGAATGAGAGAGAAGAGAGAGAGAAGAGAGAGACGACAGAGATGAGGAGAGCAGAGAGGAGGGAAGAGGAGAGAGAGACAAGAGGAGAGAGTGGGAATGAGAGAGAAAGGAATAGAGAGGAGAAAGAGGTAGAGAGGAGAGAAAGTAGAGGGGAGAGAGAGAGAGAGAGAGGAGAGAGAGAGAGAGATGAGAAGAGAGAGAGAGAGAGAGAGAGAGAGAGAGAGAGAGAGAGAGAGAGAGAGAGAGAGAGAGAGAGAGAGAGATAATCACATATATGTATTCAACCCAAACAACCAACTAAAATCTAATTTGAGGACATGCACAAGGATATGCATACATCGTACACAAGGTAAATAAAATAGGTATCTGTGCACAGGGGTCCGATGTCTATCGTAAACATTCAATCAACCGCTGGTCTACCAACATAAAGTTTATAATGTAGAATAAAATAATAATTAATAATAATAATATTTCCACTGTCCTTCGTTCCTTGATGTCATAATGTTTCGCGCCTATCGTTCACCGACACATTTTGATTCCCTTGTGTACCTCATGTGTAGGCGCCACCAGCTCCTTGAAATAACCACTGGCACTTGATCATCTATATCCCGCTCCCTTTCAAGTCTGAGACACACCCAACACACGCCTCACTTACCGCGTGAGATGACTTGCTCGACTGACGCCTCGTGAACTCTCAAAGCACTAGAGGGACGCTGATGATGCTCGATAAAAATGACACAGCAAGGCAAGAAGCGTAGACGGGTGGAGCCATCACAGGCAGGAAGGCATTGTGGGAGATGAACTCAATCATCAGTCTCGGAAGAGGTTCGAACGTAACGAGATGTTTCATGTTTAATATTTCTTTCCTATTTCACATCCATACCTTGAAAACGCTGTAAACAAGTATATTCTTATTACTCGTGATTACTAGTATCCATGGCATTGATCAATAACCATAAGGATCACAGATGTCGATGAACGAGTGAGTTTTCTAGGTGTGCGAGTCGACATCACGACACCGCTTTGAAGTGTGTCACTCCCAGGCAGTCGCAGAACGGTAGGGAGGGTGGGGGTCTGGGTTGGGGCAAGGCCAAGAAAGGAAGGTCAGCCAGCCTGCGCCCATAAGTTAAACCCTCTCCCTGTTCACGTGCTCACTGACGTCACGGAATAGAGCGATCTAGGGGTCTGAGCGAGACCACCGAGAGACACCGTGTCTCTCGGTGGCCACGGTCGAGGGCAGTTTGCCCGCCATTCCATCTCTGTCCCTCTATTTTCGGTGACGTCAGCATGTCCCTCCCATTAAGTATTCACGTGGACAAAATTCCCTAGGGACGGCTGGTGGGCCGACCTGTCTTTCTTGACCTTAGGTTGGGGGAGACGGGGAGTAAGAGAACGGGAAGCGATCAAGAATAACTGCACCACTTGCTTATATCACTACTTAATCACTACTTGGTTATGATAAAATAGCAACACACACTTTCCCAGCATCCCTCTCTCTCTCTCTCAATTTTTCACATACCACCTCTTATACACATACTACCTACCTACCTACGCCGTAGGGTAGGTATTCCAGGGCACACCACAAAATGGCCGTCCGTCCACCCAGAGAGAGAGAGAGAGAGAGAGAGAGAGAGAGAGAGAGAGAGAGAGAGAGAGAGAGAGAGAGAGAGAGAGATTTCAATACATAAAAAGGCTAAGGGAGAGGTCCGACAGATTGCATTAGATTGAAACACTTTTTTGCGAAACTGCGCTGGTCTTTCAAAATGATGTTACAGCCTTCAAGTGTGCGAAGTCTGTCCCATAAAGATGTCGTAGTCATTTCTGCTTCTTGACGCCAAACACGGGTTGGAATATCAGTGCCAATGTTAATATTTCAAAACTCGAGGAGAGGAAGGATGAAGAGGAGGACAACAGTGAAATAAACAGTATATAATAGTAAACAGGGAGAGGGTCTGCAGCAGCTCATCGAGAAACATAGCAACAGGACCAACAGGAGTAACGGGTAACAGAGAGCCTGCTGGCCTATAACGGGATTACTTGCATGACTACCTATCTCTATTATACATATAATGTGTGTGTGTGTGTGTGTGTGTGTGTGTGTGTGTGTGTGTGTGTGTGTGTGCGTGTGTGTGTGTGTGTGTGTGTGTGTGTGTGTGTGTCCAGGATAAAGTTTTGGCTTCCCAGCCTCTCCATTATTGATACAGAGCGGCCCCCTGGCAGGTGACAAGGCAGAGTGGAGGAATATGCAACAAAGACGTGGAGAAGGAGGAGGAGAAGAAAAAAGTCGAGGAGTAGGCGGAGGAAGAGGAGAAAGATGACAGAAAGAAAGAAGAAGAAAAAAGAAGAGGAGAAGAAGGGATCAAGGCGTAAAGGAGGAACAAGGATGAGCACAAAACAGCTAGGAATGGGAGCGTGACAACGAAGAAGCCTAAGTTTGCAGGAAGAAGCAAGTAAGGAACGGGAGAAGTTGAAATAATATATAAAGAGTCTTAAGAACATTACAAAATAAACATATTGTTGGTGAAGAAGCTGGATTTGCCCTTTGTTTCATGAGGGATCTTGACGAGGGAGTTTTTGGAATTTGAAATAGTTTCTCAATTAATTTTAGTTTTCCAGTTTACGTATATAACAAGAGATAAATCAGGTAAGTTAGTGGAACAAAGGAGTTATTCTCGAACCTTTGCTGGCCGTGTGACATTGCTACTATCTTTAAAAAGTGTAAATTGATCTCTTTCCATTCTCATGTTCTCGATTTCTATTCAGACGCGTAGTTCATCACGACTTTCTTGTTGTCTTCCGTTGAACCTTAGCGTTACATTTGACCACTGCAAGTCTTGGGGCACGCACACTGATCTCCCCGAGGATTCAGGCAACTGGCTGCACCATTCGTTTGGCCTTCCATTACCACATATATTTTCTGCACCACACATATGTTTTCCTTCTATTGCCAGTCCATTCATATGCTGAAGTAACTCTTAGTACACAAAATCTCCACAAATATGAACTGCAATCTTGATCTCAAGCATAATAGTTTGGACTAAGCTCAAGACACCGGCACGCAGAGACAGTCAGCTGATTGAAGTAAACACGAGGTGACCAAATAACTGTAAACAGGACGCCGCGCAAACCGTACCTCTGTGTCGACCGTTGATAGTCTAGTCGGAAAAGGAGGTTATCGTGCACCCACGGAAATATATTTCTAATTGGTGTTTCTAGACGGGAAAATATGTGTATAAAATGATTAGCCTTGTTAACAGGGCATCCGGCATCATCCGGCATCATACGTCCCACGTATGATTTTTATGTAAATTAGTGCCGCCATTACTGAAAAATCTATTTTTCACAGTAACTCGCTAAATGTGGCAGACAGGGAACAAAAACAAGTGTCTAGACTCATGTTTTTAGGGCCAAAAATCATGATAAGACTAGTTTTAACGTAATCAAATGCATTTATAGCAATTTAGTATGCAAAATATTGCTGCCATTGCCAAAAAAATCACATTTTACACTAGTAGGAAAAGGGGGTCATCGTGCACCACCCGGAAATATACTTCTAATTGGTATTTCAGGGTTGGAAAATATGTGTAGAAAATTATTAGCCTTGTTAACAGGGCATCCGGATGTCCCACGTATGCTTTTTATGCAAATTAGTACGCCGCATCATAACCCGCGGGGAGGCAAACGCGACCGCAGGGAAGCACCGTGGACACCCTTGTATGCGGACCGTGTGGGAGTGATGGATAGGATAATAGTTTAAGGCGCCGCAACGCGGGGTTATGACGCCAGCACATAAGTCAATAAAAGTAATATTACATTTTTTTTTTTTAAGATATAATCAAAATATATAAAAAAAAAAAATATATATAAAAGAACACTAGTGCATTAAAAGCAATACTAAAAGAATATTAAAAACATCATAACTTGTTGAGAAGGCCAACCCTCTCAATAAAGGTATGGACTTCATGTCCCGGAGAGAAACACCTCTCTCCCAATGCCAGGGAGAGACGGTAAGCACGTCCGACCCGCGACACCGGGACAAAAATTCAAAGTAGAGTGTGGGAGTGAACACGGGGGTGATGTTGAGAGAGAGAGAGAGAGATGAGAGAGGAGAGACGAGAGAGAGAGAGAGAAACAGTGAACGAGATGAGAGCAGAGAGGAACAGCGAATGAGAGAGAGATGAGAGGAGAGAGAGATTAAAATGTGTATTTCACACTGTACCCCCTAAACTGGGAAATTAATGAAGGAAGGAGGAGGAGGAGGGTAAGAAAACAGTGTGTTTAGCGTCTGGGGAATCACCTGCTGCCCCTCTCCCCCCTCCCCTCCCTTCCCAGAGGCCACTCACTCTCTCCACAATCTCCATAAATTATCATCCTCTCTTGACGTCAATCTTAATCAGAGTTATTTTTTCAAGGGAATGTGGTATTTATTCCTGTGTGTTTAATTCCATTACAATGACACTTTGGCGTCACATAGTCCCCTTAAACACCATCATAACATTATCACTACACTCTATAGTCATAGGTATAGGTACTACAGCCACTACATCACCACCACCTATAAGCTTGCAAGGTCTACGCCATAACAAATAGTCACTGCCAACACCCATAACACACCACATCACCACCACAATAAAGGCTCAATGGTGTCATCTTCAGCTTCGCATTTTCTTTTATCATACAAAATTTTTCCCTTCTCTTCCTCCCCTCTCCTTTTCTCCCGTCTCTCTCTCCTCTCTCTTCACACACACTTGACACACCCAAAAATCACAAACGAAGCCCCAACAAACAATGAACAAGTGATTCGAATCTTTAAGAGTTCGATCATTTACCAAAACGAAACATTTTTCTCTCTTTCAGTCAACAAATTAATAAGGCCGACAAGACATAAAAAAACACATCAAACAAATACCAAGGATTTAAAAAAATGACCAGACGGAGGAGAAAAAGAAAAAGGGTGGTTGGGAGGAGGAGAACAGTGTGCACAGCAGGCTCGCAAAGATATAAACCAAGGTAGGAGTCACCAAAAGGACTCCCTACTGTCTACCACCCAGTAGCCCACACTGTTACTGAGCAGCCAAGTGTGGACTCATGAGGAGACGAAATTACGAGGGTTGGCGCCTAGTGTAGCATCAGAGGTATAAGGCATAAAGGGTTGGTAGCGATCACATCCCGCCTCCTTCATTTCCCGCGCTTCCCTCCCTCTCTCTTCCCACCTGCCCCCTAACTCCCCCACTTCCCTCCCTCCCTCCATTTCTCCCAAGCCTCCCTCCACTCTTCCACTTTCCTCCCCCTTAATTCATCCTACGCGACTTAACTTACTCATGATCTCATTTAAACAATCGTGTTAAGCGATACAAATAATAGAGCAGGGATAGAAAGACAATGGAGGAGAAACTAATGACAGAAGATGAATTCATTGGAGAAGACACATACAAGGGGGAAATGCTATGGCGGGAAATAGAATGCGAATACATTGTTTATATCTTCCTGTATCTATCCTCTATTGACCTATAACGTAATGGCCACTGTTGAAATAAAGAAAGAAAGAAAAGGAAGGCATTAGGGAAGAAACAAATTCAAAAGGAAATAAAATGGAGAAAAAGACACATGAAAAAAGGAAATATATAGGAAACCAAAGAATGTAAATATAATAAATGCATTTATTTGCCTGCATAGCATTACTCAACGCTACCAACATCCCTGCCTGACAACATACTCGTCCTGACCCACACACACACACACATACACAGACACACACACACACTCTCACACACACACACACACACACACACACATACACATACACACACACACACACACACACATACACATAAACACACAGTCACACACACGCACACACACATACACGCACACACACATACACACACACTCACAAACGCCCATTTATAAGCCGTAATGGTGCCGTGACGCTCATATATAAAAGCCACAACGATCCCCTTCATTGGGTGCCAAGCCATGTCGGTGTATCTGGTAACGAACGAGCAGACGAGGCAGCACAGCGCCGGTAGTTACCTTTCCCCTCCTCCCCAGTTACGCCCAGATAAATTCTTCTGTCAACCGAGCTGCTCTTCAGGCCTCCCAACTTCTTCTCAACGACGCTGTGGAGCATGGCTCTCGTTCTGTCACATGGTACATCACAGCCACCAGACAAACGCCTCACCTCCACCTTTCCCGGTTCACTCCACCTGTAGTACGACAGCTGGTCCGACTAAGACTCGGCTTCCATTGCTCCACCCAAATACTTGGTGACGCCCCTGCCCCCTGTCCTCACTGTTTCGCAGAGCCACAAAATCCCCTTGAGCACTACCTGCTCCACTGCCCAGCATCCCACTCACTTCGCCATCTGATCCCTGCCTCCCCAGAGCCGGATTATGTACGGGCTGCACGTGTCGTTGCCTCCTCTCCTTTACCTACGCTCGCTGCCCTTGTTTCCTCCTACCCTCCCCCCCGTTAACATTTATAAATACCGAACACTCTGACGGGCTTTATATTTAGCCCGTGCTTCTCTCTTAAGAGAAAGCAATAGGAAAAAAAAAAAAAAAAAAAAAAAGATCCCCTGGCATTGGAGGCCACCCTTGCCCCGCCCAACCCAGAGTAACGCACAGCCATCCAACACTCACCCCAAGGCCTGCTGACGGAGGGACGCGCGGGCCAACCACGATAATCACAACTATTTCACCACTACAAATTACACGACATGACACGATCTGTTCCTCCACTCACCCACTTGCCTCCCTTCCGTCACTCTCCTACTTGACGAACATTCAGCCAGCACGATTTCTTACTGTGCAATCTCCCTCTCTCTCTCTCTCTCTCTCTCTCTCTCTCTCTCTCTCGGTATTATGTTTGAATTATGTGTTTGCCCATAGTCCCCAATCTCCCCTAAAACAAGCTTGGGGACCTGGGGGAATGCAGGATATATGGCTGGGGTACAAAATATGCGTCGCAACCACATAGTTTTTGAGTTATGGAAGTTATAAAAATTCCCTAGATCTAGGAAAAATTAATTAGATTACTTCTGAGTCCAGAGACGTGTGAACCTGACGATCCTCACAGAATGATGACCGAAGTGTCGAGAACACCCCCCCCACCCCCGACCCCCCGCTAGGAGGTTAGGGTAGGTTAGGTTATATTTGGTTAGGTTAAGTTAGGTTAGGTTATATTTGGTTAGGTTAGGTTATCGGTGGGTCAAGCACCCCGCTAGGTTAGGTTAATTTTGGTTAGGCAAATTTCTTTAGATATAAGGAAATTACCCTGGATCTAGGGGATTTTATCCCCCCTAAACAACTTTTAAATTACGTGTTTCCGACGCATTATTTGTTCCCCACCCGAAAACCCCGCATTCCCACTTCCCCCAAACTTGTTTGGGGGAAGTGGGAGAGTATGGGCAACCGCTGGAATTTTACCTCTCTTTCTCTCCCAACCCAACTCACAACATACTTCGCCCTCACCATCGTCCATAGCTCCCTTATGCCTCTTATATCTAAATAAACACTATATAACAGTCTTACCTTACGTCACCATGGACTCACTGCAGTTCCCCCTCGTCACACAGATGGTGCAGGTAATTACGATAGGCGGCGCACGACACACACACCACAGATGTAGAACATAAGCACATAAGAAAATACGAGCTACAAGAGGCCGCGAGGCCTACGACTGGAATGTAGTTCCTGTCACCTAACACTTACCTACATCCACCTTTCACCCCTCCTTACCTATCCACTCCCCTTTACTCCCCTTTAAAGAGAGAGAGCGAGCGAGGAGAGCGAGAGAGAGAGATGAGAGGAGAGAGTAGAGAGAGAGAGAGAGAGATGATGGAGAGAGATAGAGAGGAGAGAGAGAGCTAATCACATATATGTATTCACCCAACACAACAACGTAAAATCTAATTTGAGGACATGCCCAAGATATGCATACCTCGTCCACAAGGTAATAAAATAGGTATCTTGTGTCACAGGGGTCCTATGTCTATCGAAACATTCAATCAACCGCTTGTCTACCACATAAATTTATAATTTAGTAATAATAATAAATAATAATAATAATACTATATTTCCCACTGTCCTTCGTTCCTTGTGTCATAATGTTTTTCGCGCCTATCGGTTCACCGACACATTTTGGATTCCTTGTGTACCTCATGTGTAGGCGCCACCAGCCCTTGAAATAACCACTGGCACTTGATCATCTAATCCCGCTCCCTTTCAAGTCTGAGACACGAACCCAACACACGCCTCACTTCCGCGTGAGATGACTTTGCTCGACCTGACGCCTCGTGAACTCTCAAGCACTAGAGGGACGCTGCTTGAATGCTCTATAAGAATGACACGCAAGGCAAGAAGCGTAGACGGGTGGAGCCACTCACAGGCGGAGCCATTGTGGTGATGAACTCATCATCAGTCTCGGAGAGGTTCGAACGTAACGAGGATGGTTTTCATGTTTAATATTTCTTTCCTATTTCACATCCATACCTGAAACGCTGTAAACAAGTATATTCGTATTACTCAGTGGATTACTAGTATGCCATGGCATTGACAATAACCAAAGGATCACAGAGATGTCTATGAACGAGTGATTTTCTAGGTGTGGCGACAGTCGACATCACGACACCGCTTTGAAGTGTGTCACTCCCAAGCAGTCGCAGAACGGTAGGGAAGGGTGGGGGTGTCTGGGTTGGGGCAAGGCCAAGAAAGGAATGTCAGGCCAATCCTTCGGCCCATAAGTTAACTCTCCCTTTCACGTGCTCACTGACGGTCCGGAATAGCGCGATCTAGGGGTCGATGCGAGACAACCGAGAGACACCGTGTCTCTCGGTGGCCACGGTCGAGGGCAGTTTTGCCGCCATTCATCTCTGTCCCTCTATTTTCGGTGACGTCATCATGTCCCTCCATTAAGTATTCACGTTGACAAAATTCCCTAGGGAACGGCTGGTGGGCCGACTGTTTTCTTACCTAGGTTGGTGAGACGGGAGTAGAGAACGGGAAGCGTCAAGAAGAACTGCACCACTTGCTTATATCACTACTTAATCACAACTACTTGGTTATGATAAAATAGCAACACACTTTCCCAGCCATCCCTCTCTCTCTCTCGTCAATTTCACATACCACCCTCTATACACATACTACCTTACTACTTACGCCGTAAGGGTAGGTATTCCAGTCACACCACAAAATGGCCGTCGCCACCCAGAGAGAGAGAGAGAGAGAGAGAAGAGAGAGAGAGCGAGAGAGAGAGAGAGAGAAGAGAGAGAGAGAGAGAGAGAGAAGATATTTCAATACATAAAAAGGCTAAGGGAAGAGGTCCGACAGATGTGCATTAGATTGAAACACTTTTTTGCGAAACTGGCGCTGGTCTTCAAAATGATGTTACAGCCTTCAAGTGTGCTGAAGTCTGTCCCCTAAAGATGTCGTAGTCATTTCTGCTTCTTGACGGCCAACACGGGGTTGGAATATCAGTGCCAATGTTAATGTTTCAAACTCGAGGAGAGGAAGGATGAAGAGGAGGACAACATGAAATAAACAGTATATAATTAGTAACAGGGAGGGGTCTGCAGCAGCTCATCGAGAAAACATAGCAACAGGACACAGGAGTACGGGTAACAGAGAGCCTGCTGCCTATAAAGGGATTAACTTGGCATGATACCTATCTCTATATACATATAATGTGTGTGTTTGGTGTGTGGTGTTGTGTGTGTGTGTGGTGTGTGTGTGTGTGTGGTGTGTGTGTGTGTGTGTGTGTGTGTCCAGGATAATTTTGCTTCCCAGCCTCTCCATTCTTGTACGAGCGGCCCCTGTGCAGGGTGACAAGCATAGTGGAGTAATATGCAACAAAGACGTGGAGAAGGAGGAGGAGAAGAAAAAAGTCGAGAGTAGGCGGAGAAGAGGAGAAGATGACAGAAAGAAAGAAGAGAAAAAGAGAGAGAAGAAGGGGGATCAAGGCGTAAAGAAGAACAAGGATAGCACAAAACAGCTTGAATGGGGAGCGTGCCATACGAAGAAGCTAAGTTTGCAGGAAGAAGCAGAAGAACGGAGAAGTTGAAAAATATATAAAGAGTCTTGTGAAGAACATTAACAAATAACATATTCTGGTGAAGAAGCTGTATTTGCCCTTTGTTTCATTAGGGATCTTGACGAGGGAGTTTTTGAATTTGAAATAGTTTTCTCAATTAATTTTAGTTTTTCCAGTTTACGTATATAACAAGAGATAAATCAGGTAAGTTAGTGAACAAAGGAGTTATTTCTCGAAACCTTTGTGGCCGTGTTGACCTTGCTACTATCTTTTAAAAAGTGTCAATTGATCTCTTTCTTCGCATGTTCGCGATTTCTATTCAGACGCGTAGTTCATCATCGACTTTCTTTGTTGTCTTCCGTTGAACCTTAGCGTTTACTTTTGACCACTGCAAGTCTTGGGCACGCACACTGATCTCCCCGAGGATTCAGCACACTGGCTGCACCATTCGTTTGCCGTTCCATTACCACATATATTTTCAGGCACCACACATATGTTTTCTTCTATTGCCAGTCCATTCATATGCTGAGTACTCTTAGTACACAAAATCTCCACAAAATATAACTGCAATCTTGATCTCAAGCATAATCGTTTTGGACTAAGCTCAAGACAAACACCGTCACGCAAGAACGTCCGCTGATGAAGTAAACACGAGGTGACCAATAACTGTAAACGTACGGCCGCGCAAAACCGTACCTCTGTGTCCGACCGTTGATAGTCTAGTCGAAAAGGAGGTTCTCGTGCCGTGCACCCACGGAAATATATTTCTAATTGGTGTTTCTGCCGGGAAATATGTGTATCAAATGATTACCGTGTTAACAGGGCATCCGCATCATCCGGCATCATACGTCCCCACGTAGATTTTTATGTAAATTAGTGCCGCCATTACTGAAATCTATTTTTTTCACAGTAACTCGCTAAATTTGGCAAGACAGGTGACAAACAGGGGTTAGAAGAACTCATGTTTTTTAGGGCCAAAAATCATGATAAGACTATTTTTAACGTAATCAAATGCATTTATAGCATTTAGTATGGCAAAATATTGTGCCATTGCCAAAAACTCACATTTTACACTATAGGAAAGGGGTCACGTGCCCCCCGGAAATAACTTCTAATTGGTATTTCAGGGTTGGAAAATATGTGTAGAAATTATTAGCCTTAGTTAACATGCATCCGGATGTCCCACGTATGCCTTTTTATTCAAAAATTAGTACGCCGCATCATACCTCGGCGGGAGGCAAACGCGACCTGCAGGGAAGCACCGTTGACACCCTTGTATTGCCGGCCCGTGTGGGAGTGATGGATAGATATTATAGTTTTAAGGCGCCGCAACTGCGGGGTTATTGACGCCAGCTTACATAAGTCAATAAAAGTAATATTACATTTTTTTTTTTTTAAGATATAATCAAAATATATAAAAAAAAAAAATATATATAAAAGAACACTAGTGCATTAAAAGCAATACTAAAAGAATATTAAAAACATCATAACTTGTTGAGAAGGCCAACCCTCTCAATAAAGGTATGGACTTCATGTCCCGGAGAGAAACACCTCTCTCCCAATGCCAGGGAGAGACGGTAAGCACCGTCCGACCCGCGACACCGGGACAAAAATTGCTCACGTAGGAGTGTGGGAGTGAACACGGGGGTGATGCTTGAGAGAGAGAGAGAGAGAGAGAGAGAGAGAGAGAGAGAGAGAGAGAGAGAGAGAGAGAGAGAGAGAGAGAGAGAGAGAGAGAGAGAGAGAGAGAGAGAGAGAGAGAGATTAAATGCTGGTATTTCACACTGTTACATAAAACTGAGGAAATGTAATGATAAGGAAGGAGGAGGAGGAGGAGGTAAGAAAACAAGTGTTGTTCAGCGTCTGGGGAATCACCTGCTGCCCCTCCTCCCCCCCTCCCCCTCCCTTGCCGAGAGGCCACTCCTCTCTCCACCATCTCCATAATTATCATCCTTTCCTCCTTGACGTCAATCTTAATCAGAGTAATTATTCAAGGGTTAATGTTGGTATTTATTCCATGGTGTTTAATTTACACATTACCATGACACTTTGGCGTCAACTATAGTCCCCCTTTACACCATCTCAACTATTATCACTACTCTATAGTCTATAGTCTATACGGTACTAAGCCACTACTATCACGCACCACCAATAACGCCTTGCAGGTCTAACGCCATAACATAGTCACTGCCTACACACCACACCGACCACCATCACCACCACAATAAAGGGCTCAATGGTTTCATCTTCAGCTTCGCATTTTTCTTTGATCATACAAACCTTTTCTTCTCTCCTCTCTCTCTCTCTCTCTCCTCTCTCTCCTCTTCTCTCTCCTCTCTCTCTCTTCTCACACACACTTGACACAGAGCGAAAACAAACTCACAAACGAGCACAACAACAATGAACAAGTTGGGAAAAAACATTTCGAATCTTTAGAGTTCGATTCATTTACCAAAACGAAACCTTTTTTCTCTCTTTCAGTCAACAAATTAATAAGCCAAGACAAGTACATAAAAAACACATCAAACAAATACCAAGGATTAAAAAAAAATTACCAGACTGGAGAGAGAGCGAGAAGGGTGGGTGGGAGGAGGAGGAACGTGTTCACAGCAGGCCGTCGCAAAGATATAAAAACCAAGGTAGGGAGTCACCAAAAGGACTCCCTACTGTCGTACCACCCATAGCCCCCACTGTACTGACAGCCAAGTGTGGCCTCATGAGAGACGATTAATCTACCGAGGGTGGGCGCCTAGTGTGCATCAAGGTTATAAGGCTATAGGGGTTTGGTAGCGGCTCACCTCCCTCCCTCCTTACCCCCTTCCCCCCGCCCGCTCCCCTCCCTCTCTCTTTCCTCCACCTGCCCCCTACTCCCGCCACTTTCCCTCCCTCCCTCCATGTTCTCCCAAGCCTCCCTCCACTCTTCCACTTTCCTCCTCCCCTTAATTCATCCTAAACGCGACCTTAACTTACTCATGATCTCATTTAAACAATCGTGTTAAAGCGATACAAATAATAGAGGCAGGGGATCGAAAGACAATGGAGGAGAAACTCATGACAGAAGATGGATTCTTGGAGAAGACCACATACAGGGGTGAAATGCTATGGCGGGAAATAGAATGCCGAATACTTGTTTTATATCATTCCTGTATCTATCCTCTATTGACACTTACGTATGGCCACTGTTGAATAAATAAAGAAAGAAAAGGAGGCATTAGGGAAGAAACAAATTCAAAAGGAAATAAATGGAGAAAAAGACACATGAAAAAAGGAATATATAGGAAAACCAAAGAATGTAAATAGAATAAATGCATTTATTGCCTGCATAGCATTACTCAACGCTACCAACACCCTGCCTGACAACATACTCGTCCTGGCCCACACACAACACACACATACACAGACACACACACACACTCTCACACACACGACACACAACACACAGCCACACATACACATACACCACACACACAACACAGAGCACACACATACACCTAAACACACAGTCACACACAACGCACACCCACATAACACGCCACACACATACACACCACTCACACGGCCCATTTATAAGCCGTATGGTGTCCCCCCCGTGACGCTCATATATAAAAGCCACAACGATCCCCTTCATTGGGTGGCCAAGCATGTCGGTGTATCTGGTAAACGAACGAGCAGACGAGGCAGCACACGCCGTAGTTTTACCTTTTCCCTCCTCCCCGTTACGCCCAGATAAATTCTTCTGATCAACCGAGCTGCTCTCAGGCCTCCCAACTTCTCTCAACGCCGCTGTGAGCATGGCTTCTCGTTCTTGTCCATGGTACAATCACAGCCACCAGACAAACGCCTCACCTCCACCTTCCCGGTTTCACTCCACCTTGTAGTAACGACAGCTGGTCCGACAAGACTCGGCTTCAGTCTCCACCCAAATACTTGGTGACGCCCCTGCGCCCTGTCCTCACTGTTTCGCAGAGCCACACAATCCCCTTGGAGCAATACCTGCTCCACTGTCCCAGCATCCCACTTCACTTCGCCATCTGATCCCTGGCCTCCCCAGAGCCGGGATTATGTACGTGCTGCACGTGTCGTTGCCCTCCTCTCCTTTACTACGCTCGCTGCCCTTGTTTCCTCCTACCTCCCCCCCCCGTTAACATTTATAAATACCGACACTCGACGGGCTTTATATTTATCCCGTGCTTCTCTCTTAAGAGAAAGCAATAGGAAAAAAATAAAAAAAAAAAAACAACAAGATCCCTGGCATTGGGGAGGCCACCCTTGCCCCCGCCCAACCCGAGTAACGCACAGCGCATCCACAACTCACACAAAGGCCTGCTGACGGAGGGACGCGCGGGCCAACCACGATAATCACACTATTTCACAACTACAATTACACACATGACCGATCTGTTCTCCAACTCACCCACTTGCCTCCTTTCCGTCACTCTCCCTACTTGACGAACATTCAGGCCATCACGATTTTTACTGTGCAATCTCCCTCTCTCTCTCGGTATATGTTTGATTATGTGTTTGCCCTATCCCCAATCTCCCTAAAAAAGCTTGGGACCTGGGGAATCAGGCTATATGGCTGGGGTACAAACATATGCGTCGCAACCACATAGTGTTTTGAGTTATGGAAGTTATTAAAAATTCCCTAGATCTAGGAAAATTAATTAGATTACTTCTGAGTCCAGAGACGTGTGAACCCTGACCGATCCTCACAGAATGAGACCGAAGTGGTCGAGAACAACCCCCCCCACCCCGAGCCCCCACGCTCAGGAGGTTAGGGTAGGTTAGGTTATCTTTGTTAGGTTAAGTGAGTTAGGTATATTTGGTTAGGTTAGGTTATCGGTGGTCAAGCACCCCTAGTTAGGTTAATTTTGGTTAGGCAAATTTGCTTTAGATATAAGGAATTACCACTGGATCTAGGGATTTATCCCCCCTAAAACACTTTTTAAATTACGTGTTTCCGGACGCATTATTTTGTTCCCCACCCGAAAACCCCGCATTCCCACTTCCCCCAAACTTGTTTGGGGGAAGTGGGAGAGTATGGGCAACCGCTGGAATTTTACCTCTCTTTCTCTCCCAACCCACTCACTAACATAACTCCCCTCACATCGTCCATAGCTCCTTATGCCTCTTATTATCTAATAAACACTATATAACAGTCTTACCTTACGTCACCATGGACATCACTGCCAGTTCACCCTCGTCACAACAGATGGTGCAGGTAATTACGATAAGGCGCGCACACACACACACACACACACACACACAGATGTAAGAACATAAGAACATAAGAAAATAAGGAAGCTACAAGAGGCCGCGAGGCCTACACGTGGTAGTTCCTGTCACCTAACACTACCTACATCCACCTTTCATCCCCATCCATGAACCTATCCAGCTCCCCTTTAAAGCTCCCTAATGACTCCGCACTTACTACACACACTGGCTCTGCTGGAAGCCAAGTGAGGTGGCAGGCGACAGGCTGCTTCACTGCCGTTTCGGTCGTGGTGGTTCGAGCAGCCGTGGCAGTGCGCGAAGCACAGGCCTTGGCGCCTCAGTGCAAGCAGGCATCATAAAAGTACCGTCTGGGCAGCTTGACAGCACATCAGCTCAGGCACATTCAGATCACTCATCAGAATATAAGTTTAGGTTATTGGCAGAGTAGATGAATGTAATACAAGCCAGTGTAGTGGTGGTCTGTTGTGTAATCAATACAGCTCTCGTGAAAATTTCGTATAGATTTTTGCAAACATGATTTTTTGGAAAGTATGGACCATAAAAGGTGAAAAAACGTTGGTACCTTTTTGCATATCGGCCATGTTCATATTGGCAGCCATTTTTCAAAGGGCTCAATCGCGTAGCAAAAATTGACACTGTGTCATGAACAGGTGTTTTGTGATGCAGCCCAGTAACAAATATGGGTTTGGTTTTTTTCAGCATATTAAAGCCAATACTATTATAAGGTAAGGTAGATACTTGAATATAATTGAAAATATGACTGTGTTTCAATTAGTATCACCAATATTCGCAGCAAAAGTGCTCACCAAAATTAACGTGAGGCTATTATAGTATGGCTTACGCATCATGCATGTGTGTGTGAACAACCAAAATAGAGAGGTTTTTGGAGCATTTGAATCTAGACAAGGTAGGTTCCCCCCCAAAAAGGTCACCAATCTCACACAGCATATTAGGAGTGTATGATGTGGCGACGTTTCGGATGGACGTAAGACTAACCCACACTTTTTGCCTGTGGCATAAACAGTAAGACAAACGTTTTCCACTTAATCTTTAATCACTTACATATGAACAAATTTATAACTAAACATGTCATCATCATGGAGTCACCTCCCGTCCATCGTCACATATGGCCGCAGATCAATATTGGGTCACATCGTCGAATCTGCTTCCACTTTGCATAAGTCGGTAACACACTATATTGGTTCGACTTTGCGGTACATCGAGCTCCACATTTGTCCTAAGGCCTCTTCCATTTGTGCCCAAGTTGCAGCACCAAGTTTTGCTTCAGTTGGTTGGGTTCAGTTCCTGTTCTCGTTCGCGTGTCACAAATGGA
This sequence comes from Chionoecetes opilio, assembly GCA_016584305.1. Taxonomy (NCBI): domain Eukaryota; kingdom Metazoa; phylum Arthropoda; class Malacostraca; order Decapoda; family Majidae; genus Chionoecetes; species Chionoecetes opilio. Next base: position 50,043 of record JACEEZ010021711.1, read on the forward strand.
ACGCAAAAACCCCGTCTTTTTTGTTACAAAGAACTCAGCTGGGCGAGGCACATATAGATCAGAGAGAGAGAGAGAGAGAGAGAGAGAGAGAGAGAGAGAGAGAGAGGAGAGAGAGAGAGCGGATAGAGAGAGAGAGAGAGAGAGAGAGAGAGAGAGAGAGGAGGAAAGAGATGAGAGAGAGAAAGGAGAGAAAGAGAGCTAGAGAGAGACATAGAGAGAGAGAGAGAGAGAGAGAGAGAGAGTGAGAGAGAGAGAGAGAGAGATAGAGAGAGAGAGAGAGTAGAGAGAGTCAAATCAGAATTTATTTTTCCATTTGGACATGGTTATTCTTGTACAGCTTATATAATACAATAATGCAATATCAAATACACAGTAAATCTTAAACATACAATAACACACAAGTGTGTACACACATTAAAATAGTAAAATCATAGAATAGTAAAGTAATAAATAAACATACAATAAATAAAAAAATAAAATAAAATAATAAATGTAAAATAGTCTAACAAGTATGTTGTCATTTAAGAAGTAAGAAAAACGTAAAATGATAAATAGTTATACAAGTGTGTCATCATATAAATGTAATAAACATCAAGTAACGTTAATGGTCCAGCATTAAACGATGCTTGTAAGCTCTTTTTAAAAGTAGACATACATTTGGTGTTCTTAATATGAGTAGGAAGACTGTTCCATAGTTTGAGGTGGCAGACACCAAGCACTGACCTGTCTCCTGTTTATGTGTTTGTTTTTGGGAACGTACAGCTGGTGCTGATGTCTTGTGTTTCCAGTTATGTGTCTCTCTTCAACCATAGGTAAGTGGGAACAACCAACATGGTAATCTTCTATATATTTATATTATAAAACAGTAAGCTCAAGCTCGACGTTTACCTTTCCTTTACCTTTCGCCACTTGAGCTCTCTCAGGTATGGCGTTTACGGGGTGTTCAAATTTTTGTGGCTGCCGCAGTGCAACTTTTTCGGCAAAGTTCTGCATTTCTGAATGCGTTGCAAATGAGTTGCACTTGCACTCCCAGATCTTAAGCCCATAATTTATTATGCTTAAAACAAGAGACTGATAGGATGGTCATCAAGAGATCTTAAGCGATTATGAACAGAAGTTAGTCTTTAGAGGAGAGAGAGAAGAGAGAGAGAGAGAGAGATGAGAGAGAGAGAGAAGAGAGAGAGAGGAGGGGAGGAGAGAGAGAGAGAGAGAGGAGAAGAGAGAGAGAGGAGAGGAGAGAGAGGAGAGAGAGAGAGAGAGAGAGAGAGAGAGAGAGAGAGAGAGAGAGAGAGAGAGAGAGAGAGAAAGAGAGAGAGAGAGAGAGAGAGAGAGAGAGGAGGGGGGGGGGAACATAAAGTGGTAACTCAGCTGTGATGTGAGGGGATCATATCAAGTTTAAGATCGCGGGACCGCTTTCCTCCACCAGTGCCCCTTGTAGGCCTGTCTGACATCCTCTCCGACTCGTGCATGCGGAAAACCCTTCACGATAAGAGAAATAGGGCCCAAGGCGGCCATTGTTTGTTATGAACTGAAAACTCTACCCAGGCTACCCACCTCCCAATGTGGGTAGAGAAAGTTCAAGGGTTTTGCTGAGTCACTACGCGCGTCGCCTTGAACCTAGGTTTTCGTGCGCAAATGGAACGCCTGAATTCTTGGGTTCCGTGAACTGGTTCCTGAAATGTCGCAAATGGAAGAGGCCTCTAGTGTTGCATCCACATCTAATGAGCTGAATGAGGACATCTGGAACAGGTGGATTTGTGGACATAATTGGTGCAAATCCTCCATTCGATGCTGTCCATCCAAGAGTGAGTGGGTCGAGAAGGATTGGGTGCGTCGCAAGTGATTGCTTCCAGATACTGCATTGCAAATGTGCTCTTAACACTAGTTGAAGGATGGCACCTTGTGTCGGGGGTAAGCGTTCCACTCCCTGGTGAGCTTTTAACTGACGGAACATGTACCAGCGCAGATCTTCAGCATTGTCATGGTTAATTTGTTTTGTGCCGAACAGGCTACAAATATATTTTGTGCACGCTCGAAGGACATTATCAGTGGGTGCATCTCCGATACCGAGAGCTGCCAAGCCGTGCATAGCATCATTGCTGGAACTCATGTAGACATTGAAACAAGTCAGCTTTCCCTTCCCATGTATTCGACCAGTCGTATCACACCCGGTTAGTGCATGCATCCCACACAGACCTGATATTTTATGTGAATCCATTCGGTCAAACAATCCATGAAGTTCAATGCGTCGTCGGTTTTCTCCAGTACCCATGATCAGAGCGACCTCAGGCCCAGGATGAGATAACATGATCATTACAATAACTAGTACATCAGTGTCGGATGAGTAGATGTCAACTCTATACCCTAGCTTACGAATCTGTGCTGCATACAGGATCATCTTCGTATCGGCCTCTTCATGAGTAGTAGTTATTCTGACGATGTTCTGTGTTGCTTGCACGTTATCCAGGACGCCTTGTCTTGTAACTGTTACAATATTTGATTTCACATCTCGGACTAGTTGGTCAGCAAGAAATAATGTTAAAACTATCCTTGGTTGCAGTACTCGCTAGAAATGATGCGAAATCTCGAATTGGGGTAGTTTTATCAACTTTGAAGCCTCTGCCTGACGATTTGTCTCCAGTACGGCGTTTTCGTGTTACATTCTTCATAGAGGTTTGAACACTGTAGTCACCAAAGATGACATAGGCAATGACATATCCTTTAGATTTGTAATTGACTGCTCGTGTGATAGCATCTGATAAATCTTTGCAGGTTTTTATTCTTTCTTTGTTGGCAGCCATCTCCTGGAGTATGGCCATCCCGTCGAATATGATACACGTGTTGTCGTGCATATCAGTTACACCCTGTGGCAGTTCAGCGTCTGTCGTCTGTTGTGAGTCCAAGCTTTCCAATGCATGAACGAGCTTTGCCTTATCAGTACAGGTACGTAGTTTTACAAAATCTACCCAATTGTTGCAAAAACACAACCAAAATTATTGTATATCTTGCAGATAAGTAATATATGGGATTACGTACACATATACAACATTATTTGGGTCTCAATAATCGTCAAAACAAAACATGTTGCCGAATACATGTCTTTTGTTCATATTATGGCAGCCATTTTGAAAATATGTTGCCATAGGATGAAGATGGGATAGGAAAAAATGTAAATATATTTTTTGTTACTTAATTAAAAAGGTGCATAGTATCCAAAAAATAACTTTTTGGAAAATCTATACGAAATTTTCACGAAATTACACAACAGACCCCACTAACACCAGTGTAGCTCAGGCCCTGTAAAACACAACTAGGTAAATACACTCAACTACTGCATCTCATAAAAAGTTGCACTAGTAGAAATTGACAAGGCAAAATGTTAGTGTACTTGCAATAACACCCCACAGTACGTTCTTACACTTCTACGATAATTAAGTCTTGTAAACTTTAGTAATAATCTCATCCATTTACAGTTGATGATGGAGAGGAGGCGGCAGGTGGCACTGATGCTACTACAGCACCAGTAAGCCCAGCCTCACCAAGACCAGGGACCAGTGGCACCTACTACTCAGACTCCGCCACAGCTTCTTTGACTCCTCTCACGGC
>JACEEZ010021711.1:53736-61236 GCA_016584305.1 Chionoecetes opilio
AATAAACAGAGCCTCTTTCGCCCTACAGCCAGACAAGGGAAGTGGTTGGACTAGATGAAACCACATCACAGGGAGCAGATGACCACCATACAGCAGCATCTCAGGCCAGTAGTCGCCGTGGAGGTTCATCACGGCGTCTTAGAGGTGTGCATGCCAGTCTGGATGCAACACTAGCTCCAGAAATTGTTACGAGTTCATGAGAACATAAGAGACATATAGGTGATCTAGCTCAATCCATCACAGCATTTTACCAGCAGTAGCAAGACATTTACAGGAATATTGCATGAACTAAAATCCCACATGGATTCTGATTAACATTTACACATAGCATGCCATAAGTGCCTTATTATATTATTTTTACTAATGGAGTACCCTGCATATTAATGTCCTGCTTTCTAGTAATCGTACAGTACAAAGCAAAGTAGTACGTGTTATGTTGTTGCTAAGGAGCCGTACATTAAACCACCCTGTTGGAGCCATCTCCTGGACTATGCCATCCGTCGAATATGATACACGTGTTGTCGTGCATATCAGTTACACCGTGCAGTCACGTCTGTCGTCTGTTGTGAGTCTAAGCTTTCCAAGCATGAACGAGCTTTCCCTTTATCAGACAGGGACGTAGTTTTACAAAATCTACCCAATTTTTGCACAAACACAACCAAAATTATTGTATATCTTGCAGATAAGTAATATATGGGATTACGTACACACATACAACATTATTTGGGTCTCAATAATCGTCAAAACAAAACATGTTGGCGAATACATGTCTTTTGTTCATATTATGGCAGCCATTTTGAAAATATGTTGCCATATGATGAAGATGGGATAGGAAAAAATGTAAACATATTTTTTGTTACTTAAAAAGGTGCATAGTATCCAAAAAATAACTTTTTGGAAAATCTATACGATATTTTTACGAAATTACACAACAGACCCCACTAGTGGTTGTGCGTTGTTATTATTGCTGTTTTCTGCTCCTTCCCATTTTTTTTTATATTATTATTATTATTATTATTGTTAGTAGTAGTAGTAGTAGTAGAACGTAGTAGAACGTAGTAGTAGTAGTAGTAGTAGTAGTAGTAGTAGTAGCAGTAAGTAGTAGTAGTAGTAGTAGTAGTAGTAGTATTCCCTCCCCTAGAAAGTAAATAGAGTGAACAGGCAATAACTTAGCATAGCATAACACACCACAATATTAAGTAATAATCAGAATTTTTTTAATACTGAAGTCTGCAATGTATTATTTTTTTCCTAAGACGTCCTGTAACTTCGCAATTTACTGTGTGTCAAAAGTCAACATTATTAATTTAAAGAGAATATTGACGAATTTAAAGAAAATATTGACAAATTTAAAGAGAATATTAACGAATTTAAAGAAAATATTGACGAAGTTAAAAAGAATATTGACGATAACAGAGATGATCAATTTATTCAAACACTGAAATAGGAACAAAATATGTTCCACGAAAATGCTGAAAGATGGAAAATTGCACCATACACTGAAGGGGAAGAGAAAGTTATGCAAATCATTGTATAGGGGGAAAATAAAAAATATATATAATACTAGCTTAAACTCTCTCTCTCTCTCTTTTACTCTCTCTCTCTCTCTCCCCTCTCTCTCTCTCCTCTCTCTCTCCCCTCTCTCTCTCTCCTCTCCTCTCTCTCTCTCTCCTCTCTATCTTCTCTCTCTCTCTTTTCTCTCTCTCTCTCTCTCTCTCGTCCTCTCTCTCTCTCTCTCTCCTCTCTCTCTCTCTTCTCTCTCTGTCTCTCTCTCTCCTCTGGGGGTTCGCAAATCTTCTCTCCCCTTTTCTCTCTCTCTCTCTCCTCTCTTCTCTCTCTCTCTCTCTCTCGCTCTTCTCTCTCTCCTCTCCTCCTCTCTTCTCTTCTCTCTCTCTTCTACATCTCTCTTCTCGTGCATCTCCGCCTCTCTGATCTTCTCTCTCTCTCTCTCTCATCTCTCTTCTCCTCCTCTCTCACTCTCTCTCTCTCTCTCTCTTGTCTCTTCTCTCTCTCATCTCTCTCATTAATTATTTTCGTGGCAAAGAGATTAGTCAGGATCAAGTGCCTACATTTTCTGTTTAGAAGAGACATGAATAGATAGAAAAAGGATGAGAGAGAGAGAGAGAGAGAAGAGAGAGAGAGATGAGAGAGAAAAGGAGAGAGAGAGAGTGGAGAGAGAGGAGAGAGAGAGAGAGAGAGAGAGAGAGAGAATATCTTTTACCCACGATCACTTCTTAGCCACGAGAACTTTGGCAGAACCTAATTCTAATTCGATTACGGGGAAGAAGGAAAGTTGGGAGGTAATATAATAGTATAGTTTTAAAAAGTTTGAGATAGATTTAGTAACTAACTTAATATTCTCATCTCTCTCTCTCTCTCTCTCTCTCTCTCTCTCTTCTCCTCTCTCTTCTCCTCTGCTCTCTTTTTCCTCTCTCTCTCTCTCTCTCTCTCTCTCTCTCTCTCTCTCTCTCTCTCTCTCTCTCTCATCATTATCAGTGTTGGAGGCAGATAACCGCTATCTTGCTCCTAAGCCGTACAGATGCACCCATTGTGTATCGATGCCCCTGACATACGTGCCTGATAACATTCTCTGGTTAGTAAGGAAAACGGGGGTTGAGTTCTTGTGGTTCGAGAGGGTTTTAAGTCCAAATGACCATGGTGAGAGGGGAGAAAGACAGGGAAAGTGGAATAAAAGAGAGGAAGTGATGATTAGTGGCCAAGGAAGCAAGGGGAGGACTGAATGAGAAGGTGAAGGAGCAGGAAGAGGAGGAGATATGAGTAGAGTGAATGGTAAGGCATGAAATATGATATTATAAGTAATGTAATTAATTTCAAGATGCAAATAATCTCTCTCTCTCTCTCTCTCTCTCTCTCTCTCTCTCTCTCTCTCTCTCTCTCTCTCTCTCTCTCTCTCTCTCTCTCTCTCTCTCTCTCTCTCTCTCTCTCTCTCTCTCTCTCTCTCTCTCTCTCTCTCTCTCTCTCTCTCTCTCGACTTTATCCTTGACTTTTATTTCTTGTCTCCTCCTCCTCCTGCCCGTCAGGGTGGCAAGGTTGGTAGAGACGTGAGCTCGCAATGTGCAGCGTCCCTGTGCATTCGGTCAGCGGTTCGAGTCCGCCTAGTTCGTGCTGACGTGGCGGCGCTTTGTATAGTCAATAACCTTGTAGTTGGTACTTGCAAAGTGTCTAGATAGGATGAAAATCTTATCTTATCCTCCTCCTCCTCCTCTTTTCCCTCAAGTTATCAAGGAAATTAGGAATTCAATCGCGAAACCAAGTTATCGTCTTTGAGTTTCGTCTCCACGCCGCCCACTGGAAGACCACAAAAATCTTCAGCCTCCTCCTCCTCCTCCTCCTCCTCCTCCTCCTCCTCCTCCTCCTCCTCCTCCTCCTGCTTTACAGTCGTGTTCCTTTCATTAGACATCTTATTTACTATACTAATCGATAAAATACTCCTTACAATTTATCTTTTTAATATTGATCTATTTTTTTTACCTTTAGACCTTCCTTACTGTCGTGTTCTTTTCATTAGATATCGTATTTACTTTATTAGTCGATAATATACTTGTTTCAATTTATATTTTTATTCTAGACCTATGTTTTGTTAGTAATGTTTCTCTTAGTGTATTGTACAGGCGCTCAATGACAGTGTTTTTGCGGCGCCTTAAGACTTGAAAACCTATTAAGATGTTCTGTTTCCTAGCTCCTTAACCCTTCAGCGCCCAGATCTTTCCTTTGCTCTATAAAATCGTATGTTGTTAGCCATGAAATATCGAAAAGTAACTTAATTTACCAAATTAAATAGTGGACAAAGATACTAAACAGGTCACATCTATAAAATATTGCTTATATTTACTAAAAATTGTCTAATGGTACCTAAATTACAATGAAATTACGTTCTGGGTCTCAAGGGGTTAAAGATGGTTAGGGTAGTGTATTTAAACAATTTAGTAACTACCATGCAGAAGTTTTGCTGATGTTTGAAACTTCCTTTGTTATTCCCTCCATATTCCCTTTTTTCTTCCTCCTCCTCTCTTTTTTTTCTCCTCCTCCTCTTCCTCTTGCCCCATACGCACGTCTTCTATCTCTTGTTCCTTCACACACACACAGACACAGACACAGACACAGACACAGACACAGACACACACACACACACACACACACACACACACACACACACACACACACACACATCTGTGGATCCTGTGGAGCGTAGTTTTAGGCACAACACATTTGGTACCCGTGGCCACGCTGATGCGCCGCCACTAGTACATTCCGTCTGCCCGTCTCTGCGCCAGCTGGTCTACAATGCTGTTGCTGGCGGCGCCGAGTTGGTAATGGGGCAGCTTGGGTTGATCGGGTATTGTCCGCAGAAATATATCCAATTTATTTTTGACACTCTCCAGACATTGTTCGTTTGAGTCACGCAGATGTCTTGGTAAGGCATTTAATAGGCGAGGCCCTCTGGTGGCAAAGGCGTTCTCTTTCAAGGTCTTGACTCTGGTGGCTGCTCTGGGATGTGTCCTCTCAATGTGGCAGAGTCGGCCCAGTCGTTGATGAATGTTAAAACGTATGTCAAGGTTATTGATTGTACTGCCAATTGATATTTTATAGATATATAAAATGGCATACCTTTCTCTGCGTCTCTCCAGTGAAAACAGGTTGAGTTTTTCTAACCTGTCCCAGTAATCTAAGTCTCGAACAGCAGAGATTTTACTGGTAAATGACCGCTGAACAGCTTCGAGCGACTGTTTTTCTCCGACCTTCCACGGACTCCACAACTGACAGCAATACTCTAACAAGGGCACGACGAGTGACTTGTAGAGCGTCAGCATGGGCAGTGTGTCACGAGTCCGAAAGGTGCGCAGAATCCAGCCAGCCTGGCCTGACCCTTCGTGCTTTCTTTGTCACATTGACTATGTGAGTAGTAAAGCTGCAATCACAGCTGAGGGTAACACCGAAGTCTCTTATATGTTCCTTAGTGTTAATGTGAGATCAGTCATGTGCTGTGTAAGTGTACCCATTGTTAATTCTTCGGTCAGTGTTGTAACTCAAGTGTTCAAATTTATTGTTATTAAAGGACATATTGTTCTGTTCTGCCCACAAGTAAAGCGATGCAAGGTCAGTTTGGAGTAGGTCGGCGTCGGCTTGTAAGGACATTTCCTTTAACACACGGGTGTCATCTGCGAAGGAGGCGACAGACGAGTGTTGAACATGTTTGTTTATATCGGAGATGTGTATGAGGAAGAGTAGGGGGCCTAGAACTGACCCCTGTGGTACTCCACTAGTGACTCCAGACATCTGGGACACTGCACCATCAACTGCTACAAATTGTTCTCGGTGGGTAAGGAAAGAATGCAACCACACTCAGAGTTTTCCCGATATACCCAGGCTTCGTATTTTATGCAGCAATATGCCGTGGTCCACTTTATCGAAAGCCTTTGCGGAGTCTAGGTAGATCACATCAACATCTTTATTGTGTTCAAGTGCTTTGAGAATGTTTTCATGATGGGCGAGTAATTGTGTAAGGCATGATCGGCTGGAACGGAAGCCATGCTTATCTTGGTTCATTTTGTCATTATCCTCAAGATACGAGGCTATTTCTTTCACTATTAATTTCTCTAGAGTTTGTGTGATGTATGAGGTTAAGGCAAAGACTACTGTATACTGGACTTGCTACTCGTGCCCCGCGCCAACCCGCCCATGACCAGTGGAGGCCAGTTTTGCGATTCCTGCCATTTTAGAACATCACCCCTATTTCCCTTCCTAAGGTGTATCAGTATATATGATATACCGTTATCTTCGTAACTGTTTGTTCTATACTATTATCAAATAAAAAACAGTAAAATACACTAAAGAAATGCCATTATGAGAGAGTGAAGAAATATGCATGACCTCAAGATATACTTAAACTCTTCGCCATTTAATATTTTGCGAAAAAACATTATAGATGCTAGCAATAGAAAGAAGCGGATTTTCATTAGCTTTCCATTGATATATTTCGTTTTCTGATAAATGAATTACCACCATGCCTAAATTAGCGTTAACTAAAAAAAATACATCATCAATCGTATCGGCAAGTAAAAAAGTGTTCCATGAATACAGTAGACTATGGCATATCAGTATAAATGATACACTGTTATCTTCGTGAATGTTTGTTCTATAATATTATCAAATAAAAAACTCTAAAATACACTAAAGAAATTCCATTATGAGACTGAAGAAATATGCATGAACTTATATTCACTTAAACTCATCGCAATTTGATATTTTGCGTGAAGATTTTTTACATGCAACATATCAATAGAAGCGGAATTTAATTAGCTTTCCATTGCTATATTTCATTTTCTGATAAATGAATTAGAACCATGTATAAATTAGCGTTAACTAAATAAATAACATCATCCCTCGGGTAATTATCCCGATAGATGATGTTATTTTTTTTAGTTAACGCTAATTTATGCATGGTAATGATTCATTTATCAGAAAACGAAATATAGCAATGGAAAGCTAATGAAAATCCGCTTCTTTCTATCGCTAGCATCTAAAATGTTTTCTCGCAAAATATTAAATGGCGATGAGTTCAAGTTCATGCATATTTCTTAACTCTCTCATAATGACATTTCTTTATTGCATTTTACTGTTTTTTATTTGATAATATTATAGAACAAACATTTACGAAGATAACGGTATATCATATATACTGATAAACCATAGGAAGGGAAAAGGGAGTGATGTTCGAAAATGGCAGGAATCGCAAAACTGGCCTCCACTGGAAATAGCCCAAAATGAGTAGCAAGTCCAGTATAGAGTAGTCTTTGGTTAAGGCAACAGGTCTATAGTTATTTGCTTCAGCTCTCGATTCCCCTTTGTAAATAGGTGTAATTCTAGCACATTTCAATTCTTGCGCTATGACTCCTCTATCAAGGGAGTTTCTGTACAAAAAATACAGGGGGATGCTTAACTCTGTGGCGCAATTTTTGAGAAGCTTCGCTGGGAATTGATCTGGGCCAGCTGCTGCGTTGGTGTTGATGTCCTTAATTGCTTCTTGTATGTCCAATGTAGAAAAATTAATGTCTGTTATGCTTAATGTAGGATCTGCGATTTCAAAGAAATCTTTGGGTAAGTGTATTATTTTATCTTGCCGTGGGGTACTGAAGACTCCTTCATAATGCCGTGATAGTTCCTCGGCGATCCCCTGAGGTTCGTTGATGGTTCGACCGCTTGAGTTTTTCAGGGGACCAGCACCGACTCTTAGTTTTGACTGTGATGCAGCATATTTGTAAAAATACTTAGGATTAGTTTTAATACATGCTACAGCCTGTGCTTCTCTCCGAGCTGTCTCAGCTTCAACGGATAGTTTAAGTTTTTCATCTAAAATGTTGATGTTGTCTTCTAGTCGATGTCTTGTCATTGCATTGTCACTTTGCCTCAACTTCTTTCGAAGCTTCGTACGCTTACGCATAAGTACCTTGCGATCCCTTGGTATACTTTTCTTGGATG
>JACEEZ010021711.1:71236-75430 GCA_016584305.1 Chionoecetes opilio
GCTTCCTTTGCTTCCTTCCCCTCCATCCCTCCCCTTCCTTCCCCTCCTCTCCTTTCTCTTGACTCTTACGATACCCATCCTTTTCTTCCTCCCTTCAGGTTTCCTCCTCACCGCACCCTCTGTCCGTCAGCCCGCCTCCCCTTTGCCTTTCATGTGCTGTGTTGACTTTATCCAATCAGATGGAAGATAAACAAACACGTGTATGAATGAATAACTACGTGAGAGGAAATGTTAATGTATACTCCTTGCAGTCTTACCTGTTTGTATATATATCTTTTAGTTTATTTCATCTTATAAACTGTTGCGTCTAGCTTTTGGAAGGTGACTCAATATGTCAAAAAAAAACTCAAACAAACACGTGTATGAATGAATAACTTCGTGAGAGGAAATGTTAATGTATTCTCCTTTCAATCTAACCTGTTTTTATTTATTTATTTCGTCTTATTGAAATCACTGATGTCTAACCGATGGAAGATGACTATATTTGCAGTCACAATACCAACTCAGGATTTTCAAAGGAGACATATATACATGCATCTTTACCCTAAGAATACCATTGCTGCGCCGTTGCTGCCTCCCTCCCATCTTCCCACTCCTTATCCTCCCTTGTCCCCCCTTCACCCCAATCCTTATCCCCCATGTCCTCCCCGCCCTCAGTCTGTTCCCCGGGGCCAGGGCAGCGGGCGGGCGGGCGGGCGGCGGGCGAAGGTGGTATCGATTGTGATTGGAGTCTTAAGCTCGAGGCGGGTGGCGTCAGCTGCTGCAAGTCGGGGCTTCACTTAGGGGTTTTAGGCAGGCAGGAGACCGTGTGTGTGTGTGTGTGTGTGTGTGTGTGTGTGTGTGTGTGTGTGTGTGTGTGTGTGTGTGTGTGTGTGTGTTTCTTGGGTGTTGTCAGGAGGTAAAGTTAGGCCGCCACTAACGCAAATACCGTAAAGTATTCTAATGACGGAGAAGAAGAGGAGTTACGCTAAGAGCCACCCTTCCTAATGACTCACTTCCAGTCCCTCTAACATCTTCCGGACTATTACTGCTATTGCTACTACTACTACTGCTACTATATATACTACTACTACTATTACTACTACTACTACTACTACTACTACTGCTATTGCTACTACTACTACTGCTACTATATATACAACTACTACTATTACTACTACTACTACTTCTACTACTACTACTATTACTACTACTACTACTACTACTACTACTACTACTAACTACTAACTAACTACTACTACTTACTGACTACTACTACTACTACTACTACTACTACTACTACTACTACTACTACTACTACTACTACTACTACTACTACTACTACTACTACTACTACTACTACTACTTTTCTACTACTACTACTACTACTACTACTACTACTACTACTACTACTACTACTACTATACTACTACTACTACTACTACTTCTACTACTACTACTATACTACTACTACTACTACTACTACTACTACTACTACTACTACTATACTACTACTACTATACTTCTACTACTACAATACTACTACTACTACTACATACTACTACTACTACTATACTACTACTACTACTACTGCTACTACTACTGCTACTATACTGCTAAAAAACTAATACATAATAATATAAATTATAACTAACTAATAATACTAATAATAATACTGTACTTACTACTACTACTCTACTACTACTGTCTACTACTACTGTAACTATACTACTAATACTAATAACTACTACTTACTACTATACTACTAACTACTACTACTATAACTACTAGTTACTACTACTACTACTACTATACTCTACTCTACGTACTACTACTACTACTACTACTACTACTACTACTACTACTACTACTACTACTACTACTACTACTACTACTACTACTACTACTACTACTACTACTACTACTACAACATCTACTACTTCTACTACTACTACTACTACTACTACTACTACTACTACTACTACTACTACTACTACTACTACTACTACTACTACTACTACCTCTATCTCTTCCTTCTCCTTCTTCTCACCCTTCCTCTCTCTCCCAGCCCTCAGCCTTGTAGCTCTCCCTCTCTCTCCCCTCTGGCACATTTCCCCCTTTGTTTGGCATTACAATCAATCAATCTCCCTCGCTAGGTCAGGTCAGGTCAGGTCAGGTCAGGTCAAGGTGGCGCCCATTATATAACGTAGGCCTACATGGAACAAGACTAAAGGAACGGGTTAGAGAAGTAATAATAACTCTAGTTTGTGATTTATGATTCCCTATCGTATGCCGCACGTCTCACCAACTCCCTTTCCTCTTTGTTTTAATCCCCCACCCCTCCCTACAAAAAAAAATCGTTTCCTTTTCCTGTTATAAGTTGGTGTGTGTGTGAGGCTTAGCGTGGACTCAACCCGAACAAAGTATAACTGCTGTTCTTCCTTCTTTTTTTTGGGGGGGGCGGGTTTTGGATTGTAGTGTGTGTGTGGGTGTGGGTGTGGGTGTGTGTGTGTGTGTGTGTGTGTGTGTGTGTGTGTGTGTGTGTGTGTGTGTGTGTGTGTGTGTGTGTGTGTGTGTGTGTGTGTGTGTGTGTGTGTGTGTGTGTGTGTGTGTGTGAATTAAGGTGGTGTAGGTCCACTGGTCTTTTTATACATCACTCACGCATGTGTTGGCAAGTTGTGACACGTATAGATTCCCTGCTGTGTTTCAGTTGCATAAAATTATTCATGTCCCCAAAAAATAATACTAAATGTTGAATGAGATTTTTGTTTCCTCTTTTCTTTCCCCCCAGTCTTGTAATAGCAGTTTCATTGCAGCAACTATACAGAGCTAAGGGTCTCAGAGCATAACCTTAAACTCCCCCCCGCCTTGTTAGCCACCACCACCTCCCTAGGCACTCATCAACCCCCCCCCTCAGCATCATAGTGTTCATCCTATAATCCACTCACTCAGTACTCCTACATCCACCCTTCATTCCTCATCATCATCCTTACTAGTTTTCTCCTCTGCTATAAAACCTTCAATCACATCATCCACTTACAAGGAACACCTCAAAAAAGGATTAAAAAAATATTCTATTATATTTCTCTCATCCTACAAATTTACAACTGCAACATTATTTTCACATACCCAGTCCTCATACTTTTTCCTACATCCTCATAACATTAATTTTTTCCTCCTCCAAAAGCATGCTATACTCACATATACTCCTCCCGATATAGAGGAATGGGGAGACGGCACGGGGGGAGAAGAGAGCGGGGGAAAAAGTAGGGGGTTGAAGTGGTTCCCTCCCCAAAAATTATCTCCCTCCCTTCCTCCATTCCTTCCTTTCCTTCCTCCATTCCTTCCTTTCCTTCCTCCTTTCTTTCTTTCCTTCCTTCCTTCAATCATTTCTTTATCATTACCTTCCTCTAGCACTGTTTTCTCCCCTATATCACTCCTCCATTCCATTTTCTACGACACTCCTTCCATACCATATACTGCCATGAACTTTGAACTTGCAATTTTTTGGAGCCTTCAACTTTGCTATTCTTTTACCTCTAACACGTAGAAACTATAGTTGTAGAAAATAGCCACACTGGAAGCCTTGTTTGACCCATTAAGGTTGTTGCTGTCTGTTCTTCCTTTGTATTCCTTTATATATACCTTCAGTCTCCCTTTCCATTACACAGATAGTAATGTAATAAGCTCTTTCTCGATTAGACAGAGAAGATAGAAGGTTGTCGGTGTCACAGGAATCAAAACAATATGAATTGAAAAGTTAAAAAAATCATAGTCACACACACACACACACACACACACACACACACACACACACACACCCACCCACCCACCCACCCACCCACCCACCCACCCACCCACCCACCCACCCACCCACCCACCCACCCACCCACCCACCCACCCACCCACCCACCCACCCACCCACCCACCCACCCACCCACCCACCCACCCACCCACCCACCCACCCACCCACCCACCCACCCACCCACCACCCACCCACACACCCACACACACACACACACAGTATTGGGAAGACTGTATACTGTATTGACTTGCAGCACCTCCAGGGGATTGCTTGAAGTGTGAATGGAGATTGATTGGTGTGAGTAAAGGTATAAAAGTGAGAAGAGAGAGAGAGAGAGAGAGAGAGAGAGAAGAGAGGAGGAGAGAGAGAGAGAGAAGAGAGGGAGAGAGAGAGAGGAGAGAGAGAGAGAG
>JACEEZ010021714.1:2500-5000 GCA_016584305.1 Chionoecetes opilio
ACACACACACACACACACACACACACACACACACACACACGATGTAACCAAGAGAGCGGGAAAAATTAAGAAGTATAAAATATAACAAAGGATACCATACTATAGGATCGAATATTTTTGCTTCTCTCTCTCTCTCTCTCTCTCTCTCTCTCTCTCTCTCTCTCTCTCTCTCTCTCTCTCTCTCTCTCTCTCATGCAGGGCTATCAATAATGCTGAATCACTTCCCTCACCACCACCACCACCACCTCACCACTACTACTACCACCAGATCATAGAGAGAGAGAGAGAGAGAGAGAGAGAGAGAGAGAGAGAGAGAGAGAGAGAGAGAGAGAGAGAGAGAGAGAGAGAGAGAGAGAGAGAGAGAGAGAGAGATGAGAGATATGCACATACCTCATACTAATAACACACCCACACACACACACACATGGAATACAAACTTTGTTACTACTACTTCAACCACTATTACTACTTCCACCACCACTACTACTATTACTACTTCCACCATCACTACTACTATTACTACTTCCACCACCACTACTACTATTAATACTTCCTACCACCACTACTCCTACTACTGCTGCTGCTGCTACTATTTTCGTTACTACCAAGAGGAAAAAAAAATCCAGCCCATAGCTTAGAAAATTAGGCCTATGGTGAGAGAGAGAGAGAGAGAGAGAGAGAGAGAGAGAGAGAGAGAGAGAGAGAGAGAGAGAGAGAGAGAGGAGAGAGAGAGGAGAGAGAGAGAGAGAAGAGAGAGAGAGAGAGAGAGAGAGAGAACCAAAACAAATAGCGAATAAAAATAAGCCAGAAAAAGTAAAAATTCAAGGGTTGCATTTTACGATTCTTAAAACCTTAGATAAAAAACAAAACAATCAAATAACTGTATATAAACCATTCAACCACCACCATCACCACCACAACTACCATCACTCGTTAACAACCATTCACTCTAGGCTAATCACCTCTTCCTCCTCCTCTTCCTTCTCTTCCTCTCTCCTTCCTTTCCTTCTTATCTCCACCTCTCTGCCTCTTTTCCTCATTTACCTTCTCTCTCTCTCTCTCTCTCTCTCTCTCTCTCTCTCTAACCACTAAGCAGTAATTAGTTCTAGCACAGGTGTCTTGCTCTTCTAATGAGGGCACATATGGCACACCTTGACCCCCCCCTAACACACACACACACTAAATTTACAATGCTGATGCAGAGCAAAAATGAAATATTATTAACAAATTTAGCACAATTTGTAAATGCTTTGATTAAGCTGTTTAGATGATTTTTTTGTTATGAATGTGTACATATATTACACAGGAGCTGTGCTCCATACTTTTTATAAAGTCTGAGCAAATAAATATATTCTATTCTATTCTATTCAAACACACACACACACACACACACACACATACACACACTTATCCACATTCCTTTTCCCTAAACAGTCACACCCATAAAAACTCTACCATAACAGAGAGAGAGAGAGAGAGAGAGAGAGAGAGAGAGAGAGAGAGAGAGAGAGAGAGAGAGGAGGAGAGAGAAGAGAGAGAGAGAGAGAGAGAGAGAGAGAGAGAGAGAGAGAGAGAGAGAGAGAGAGAGAGAGAGAGAGAGAGAGAGAGAGAGACGAGAGAGAAGAGAGAGATGAGAGAGAGATAGAGAGAGAGAGAGAGAGAGAGAGAGAGAGAGAGAGAGAGAGAGGGAGAGAGAGAGAGAGAGAGAGCCTAATCCATCTAACACCATCCAAACATTTTTTTTCTCTCCACCCATAGCGTTCCTCCCCTACCACCACCATCACCACCTCTTCCTCCTCCTCCTCCTCCTCATCATCACCATCACCAATTCATTTCATCTTCATACCAGATAGGAAGAAGAAGATCAAGAGAGAGGTAGAAGAGTTAAGAGGAAGAGAACAAGGAAGAAGAGTGAGTGGAGGAAGGTGAAAGGGGGAGGTGGAGGAAGTGAAGGAGAGGAAAATGAAGAGATAAGGGGGAAGAGGGAGGGGAAGGGAGAGGAAGGGAGAGGAAGGGAGGGGGGAAGCAGTGTACCTGTCTAACTTACCTTGGGGATAGAGGGAAAGGGGGAAGGAGGGAGGGGGAAGAGGGGAAGGGGGGAGGGGAAGGGGATGGGGAAGATTGCCTTGTAAGTACTCATAGTAACTGGTTTGTTTACCTCAAGGGGGAGAGTTCAAGGGGGGAGGGGGGGAAGTACCAAGTCAAGGGGTGGAGTTCTGGTAGGGGAGGGGAGGGGGGTATAGCAGTAAACAGGGGAGGGATGGGAAGGGGAGGGATGGGAAGGGAAGGTGGGCATTTAGTGGGGGAGGGGTGAAGGGGGTGGAGGAAGAAAAGCATGAAGTAGAAAATTATAATTGAGGAGATAAGGAAGGAGAAAATCAATATGAATAAACATGATGCAAAAGAATTCGAATATAACTAACAAGAGACGTGAAAAGAAGAGTTAAAAGAGAAAACCAACGACGGCAATAATAATAATAATAACAAAACTATAATAAAA
>JACEEZ010021714.1:10000-30000 GCA_016584305.1 Chionoecetes opilio
ATGTTATTAGCTTGTTTTGTTATTTTAGCACATGTTCACTGCCACGGCGGCGTACGATCGCGCAAAACACCTTCACCTAACGAAGGCTTCCGCCAGACTGACAAGAAAATAAAAACAAAATAAACCAGACGCCGCGTCCCTGTGTTAGCTCGGCGCTGATTGGCTGCTTGGCGGTGCAACAGCCAATAGTCATTCAGTTTCTCTTTCTTTAAGTTATGTTTAACATCCTGTGATTGGTTGCCTGCATAGAGTAGGCAAATCACGATTAATGTTTTTTTCTATGCAGTCAGAGCTGGGCAGTATTTAAATACAATTGTATTTAAATACGTATTTAAATACATTTGTGTATTTAGAAATGTATTTATAAATACATTGGTTGTCATGTATTTAAATACAGTATTTAAATACTTTTATGAGTATTTAAATACATTGTATTTAAATACATTTAATAAAAAAAATAAAAAAAATTATCAGTTAATTTGGCCATAAACCCGCCCAACTATCTGGCAGCCCTGATGTTACAGTGAACCAGGGTTTTCACTGGCAAGGAAATGTCCTAATTTCAAGGAAATTTAGGCCTGAGAAGGAAATTTCTAAGGAAACCCAAAATCTAAGGAAATCCTACCTAGGTAGGTAAGGAAGTAAGGTAAGGTAAGGAAGTAAGGTAAGGAAATTCATTTTTTTCGGACATGTTAAAATTTGTGTGTATTTAAAATGTATTTACAAATGTATCTAAATACAATTGATGTATTTAGTATTTAGTATTCTCGATTCACAACCGAGAAGTCCCGGGTTCGATCCCCGGGCGGAGTGGAAGCAGATGGGCTGTTTCCTTAAAACCCGAGCCCATGTCCACCCAGCAGTGATTGGGTACCGGGTGTTAGCCGGGGGTTTGTAACCCGCCTCCCGGGGTGATGGCTTCGGCCAACACTATAAGCACTACGTAGCAGACAGCTCTCTAGGGGTAGTTTGTGAGAGAGCTGTCTGGTTACAGCGGAGATCCATCTCAGCTGCGTCGATACGACAAAATTATTCAAACATCAAACATCAACATCAATGTATTTAGTGCCCAGCTCTGTATGCAGTAAATAGGCAAAAGCAATGGCATTAAAATATAATTATCTATCAGTGGTATATGTACCCTACGGAAGGTAGAATGATGAAAAAACACAGTCAGGAGTACTATTTTAACAATCAAAGGAGCAAAAAAGGAAAAACGAGCTAAAACAGAAGGAGAACTTGTAGGTACAAAAACTGTATTGGTAAGTCTGTACAAAAAAAAGCAATACAAAACGATAGAGGTTAAAATGGGTTTAAACATTAAAGACCTACGACTGAATTTTGCCGTGGGTGTCAGGCGCCTTTTTTGAACTCTATAACAATGGGTATGATCCCTTTAAACTCATAATTCATACTGTACATATCAAAAACCTTATAAAGAAAACAAAAAGAACATAATATAAACATTACAAACTCTGCAAAACGCTAGAAATCATATATTGTCATTTATAAACATTTACTCATGTTGTATCTCAAGCTCAAGTTCGCAACTCACACCTGTCTATCCACACCTGCCTCACCTGCCCCTCCTCACACCTGTTTTCCTGCATATCTGACACCTGTAATCAAGCAACAACACCTCTAAGGCCCTCTACAACCTTAAATACATCAGCATAATCAATTACAAGCTTCAAAGTGACGTAGTTGCAGAGAAACAGTTATTTGCATCATTTCGTGTTTTCAAGGTCAGTCATTTTGCAAGTTTCTTGTATATAAGTTCTGATATTTTATGCTGTTGTTTGTTTGTGTGTATGACTTGGTGTGTGTATACGTAGGTAGCGATGGTATACATAGGTTGGTGTTTGTGAGGTTGAGTATGTGGGGGTGCAGTCAGTTCGTACACAAATTGTTTCGTACACCAAATAGTTGTTTCGTAGTCTATATGAAACCATAGTCGTTTCGTACACTCAGCTCAGAGTTGAACTTTACTACTAGAGTTACGAAACGACACCAGGTATGTACGAAAAAACTCAAAATCAGTGTACGAAACAACTAACAAAACCTGGGTACGAAACAACTTGTGTACGAAACTCCCTGTAACCATCTTACCAGCCTTTCTTTCTTGAAAAAATAATTATGTAGGTCTACTTTTTTCAAATATGTTGTTTTGTTCTGCAGTTATTACCGTCGTCAACTTTTAGATCTGTAGTATTTCTAACCTCTACATCAGCAGTCAGAAATAATGGAAATACTTTGGAACTCATCCTTCCGGCTTTGACTGAAATGAACTACCGCACTGTATTGTATGCTTATTGTACTTCACATCTGTAAAGGTTCCAGCGTGCGCTAGGCCTTAGTTAACCCACACGGCCGCTATGAAATATGAGGTGCCTCAAAAAATTCTAAGTCCAGTTAGGTTAGGTTAGGTTAGGTATACTTCGTGGTTAAGGTTAGGTATACTTTGTGGCTAAGGTTAGGTTAGGTATACTTTGTGGTTAAGGTTAGGTTAGGTTCGGTTAGGTATACTTTGTGGTTAAGGTTACGTTAGGTTAGGTATACTTTGTGGTTAAGGTTAGGTTAGGTATACTTTGTGGTTAGGTTAGGTTAGGTTAGGTATAATTTGTGGTTAAGGTTAGGTTAGGTTAGGTATACTTTGTGGTTAAGGTTAGGTTAGGTTAGATTTTTACATATAGTGACTTTGATGATTTTTTTGGGAGCCATAAATCACTTATATTTGCTTCCCCCACCCAAAAACCCCGTATTCCCGCCAGTTCCCCAGGCTTGTTGGCTATAGGGGGAAGAAAAAAAAGATAGGGGTGAAGGACTTCTTCCAAAGTTTTACCGAAATAAATAATGTCGCAAAAGATTTTTGAAGATTTAGCGTATTTATTTATTTAAGATTTATCGTAATTTCCGACTTTCCTTTCCTTTCCGACACCCGTCAGGGTGGCTCGGGTGGTAGAGCTACGGGCTCGCGTGTGCTAGATAGGATCTCTGAGAAGGAGAAGGGACGCTGCATGTGTTTAGATAGGATCAAAGTATCTTATCTTATCCGTCTTTCCTGTGACTCACGGGGCACCTGAAGCAATACTGTGTTCGTTCCTACGCTGGTGTTTTGGTTTATTTGTAGAAAGAGGTTCTCAAGTCATTTTGAAAGAAATTTTGTTTTTCTGGTGTTTTTTGATACGACAGATTTTGGGATTAATTTCTAGGGCAGAGCACTTGTTTCTAAGTTCCCCCCCTCCCCACAACCTTGGGGAACCTGCGGGAAACCAGGTTTTTTGGGGCAAGGGAACATCAGGACGAGATATTTGCAGTGTAAATGAGGTCCAAAATCAATCAAAGCACATCAAAAACACCAGAAAACAAATTTTTCTTTAACAAAAACTTAACTTAACCTAAACCTAACCTGAATTAAAAAAAAAAATTGGTGCCTTTCTGCCTTAGCAAGAAATGTTACCAAACCAAACATACTGTATCTACCTTACTCGGAGTCGTCAGAGTATTCTTTCTCTTCAACCCTGGGAGGCTGCGGAAGTCTTGCTGGCGACCGGAGGTATTGTGCTATAATACCTCCGAGTACAGTTACTGTACTCGGTCATGTACGGACCGGCAATACCGCACTACAGTATCGCCGAGCCCTACTTTCCTGGTAAAAGCAGGGTTTTTTTTACACTTATGGCACTAAAGTAGACTGAACACCTTGTGCCGTAAAAAAATCTATCTAGACTTTTTTCATCCTCATAAAAAGTGCTTGATTGCCTGCCAGGGGTTTAGCACAGCCGTTCTGCACTGGACTGCCATAGGGAAGGAGGAGGGCAATATGAAATACTGAAGCATGATTCCCTGATGTCTGGATATCGTCTTGTCATTGGCTGTGTTCGAAAGATTTCGACACCTTTTCACTCTCAAATTAAAACAACTGAACTTCAAATTAAAACTACTGAACTTCAAATTAAAACAACTGAACTTCAAATTAAAATAAGTGAATCTCAAATTAAAACAACTGAAGTTTGAATTAAAACAACTGAAGTTTAAGTTAAAACAACTGAAGTTTATATTAAAACAACTGAAGTTTAAATTAAAATAACTGAACTTCAAATTAATATAACTGAACTTCAAATTAAAATAATTGAATTTCAAATTAAAAGAAAAAATTAATCTATTATATCAGGCGCCAAGAATAGAAACGGCACAAGCGCCACTTTTTAACAACTGAGAAAAATGCACCTAAAGTGTTTTCTAAGTAAATCAGCAAATTAATGAAGATATTGTAATGAGGTTTGTTTTATTAGAAAGGTGTTGCCTTTGAGAATATTTCTTAACGTTCTGAAAAAAATCGGCGAGTGTGCAGGCTGATGGCATGATGTCAAAGCTGGGGGTTCAAAGCTCAGGGACCATCCATTTTATTCTTCTTTTTTTTTACATACAATATGCAATAGTTTTTAATGTTTTATTTCTTAAACACTAATTTAATGCTACATCTAATAATAATAATGAGCCAGAATGAGGCGATTTCAACTACAGTGCCAACACGTAACGTCAGGAAGGGCATCCAGTCTTAAATCCCAAGCTCCACCTTGCCGTGTCTTCTCCATTTACAAAGGGATGATTAAGGCATGTAAAGCAACCTAGAAGAAGAACTAATAATAATAATAATAATTATAATAATAATGATAATAATAATAATAATAATAATAATAATAACAACAATAAAAATTCCAAATGTAGATAATATTTTTGCTTCTACCGTCTCCCATTCCTGTACATTACGCACTCGTTTGCAGGAACGGGAAGGGCCTGGCTCATTTTCCACAACCTCTACACTTTTGCCAGACACTGATTCACTACTATCATCAGCCATGGTGCACAACACTCATTATTTCTATAAGAAAAAAGCAAGAAATCACGGAACTCTCCACAGAACATGTCAAGGAAATTCGCGCTGTACAGAGTAACCTTGTGCACTAGGTCCAAGGCGGGATGGAAACAGCACGCTCATTGGCTCAGAGGACTGCCGGTTGCCCTGATTGGCTCGGCGTCTACTCGATGAAGTATGAGCGTTCTCATTGGGCCGTGGCGAAGCGGTGATACCATTGGCCAATATGCCCGAGTTAAAGAGATGGTGAGACTTTTGTCATTTCTAAACTAAGCGGCTGCAGATCTCGGGCGAGGGATGCGTAGAGACAACAAATTATGGTTTTGTATGGGAATTTTAACCCTCTTGCAGTACACGAAAGACCTAAATCCACTTGCTGTAAGATAGAGCTACCTCTATTGTAGCGAGAGGTGATGAAAACTCATTTCTGGCTGGGGTGGCGCTTGTGCTGTTTCTATTCTCAGCGCCTGGTATTTTTTTATTTATTTGTTTTATTTTGAAGTTCTGTTGTTCTAATTTGAGATTGATTGATTGATTTAATGCCTAAAAAGGTGAATGTGCCAGTAGAGTGAAAAGGTGTATTATGAAAACCCACAGAAAAGTAACATATTTCCTCCTGCAAACTTTTTCTTATCTTTACCAGAGTGCTGCCAGCAAAGGGAAGAGGGAAAAAATTATTTATGAAAAGATATACCATTCTTTTCAATAACACTCCTGCGTTGTGATTACTTTTAGGGGAAGTAATTTTAGTTGTTCTCATCATGGTTTTTATTATTATTATTATTATTATTTATTATTATTATTATTATTATTATTATTATTATTATTATTATTATTATTATTATCATGAAAACGGAATTGAAATAGAAGGAAAAATAAAAAAAAGTAAAGGAGAAATATAGAAGGTGATGAAGAAGAAATAGGACTAGTGTGGTAACGTTGTGGTGAGAATAAGGAAACAGGTGATAGTGGATAAAGGTGGGGAGGAAGATTAACCAACCATTAACCATTAACCAAAGAGTGGATAAAGGTGGGGAGGAAGATTAACCAACCATTAACCATTAACCAAAGAGTGGATAAAGGTGGGGAGGAAGATTAACCAACCATTAACCATTAACCAAAGCGTCACTGGCAGAGAAGTGACGCTTTGGGAGTGTGTGTTGGGGGAGTGAGGCAGGAAGGGAAAGAATAATTGATTTGTTGGGTTTATTTATAGTGACGAAAAAGATACTGACATATATAATAATGAACACTTCAAAGTTGCTTGCCTCACATTCTGGCTGGCACAGAACACACATATATAACTTGTAGGTTTGGACCACCAGGTAGTGATGCAGAACACAGCCATCGCCGTGACGCGCTGGGTCACCACACGCATCACCAGGCTCGCCATGCAAACACAGTAAAGAATATAAACACAACTTATGAAACTTTAAACAATATTGTCGTGTAGTAGTAATGATGCGAGGCTCCCTCTTCACTGCCAGGCACTGCCATTCCCTCTCTCATTCTTTTTTCTTCTTTTTTCAGATTTTATTATATTTTATTATTTTTTTTTTTTTTTTTTTTTTTTTTTATTTTTTTTTTTTTTTTTTTTTGCCACTTAGCGGTGTAAATCGGCGGAGGTTAGAATCTGCTCACTCCTCACAATGCGGCATCGCAGGCCTGGGTCTTCACTCCTTTCTCTTCTGTTTGGAGGAGCCCTTGGTGCTGGCTCCCTTGGCCTCTCTGCCCTTGCCGCCCTTGTTGTCCTGAGGTGCGGCTGCTGCCTTCTGCTTCTCAGGAAACAGCAGTTTCTTGAGCTCAGCAAGGGCGTAAGCCACGTCCTCAGGAGCCCCCGTGACGGTGCCGTGGCCCTCGGCCTCGCCCTTGCGTGGGGGCTGCACGCGCACGTCAAAGCGTCGCTCCAGCGTGGCGCGGCAGCCCTGCAGCACGCTTCTCTTCTCTGCACTCACCGGGAAGCCGCGCGTCATCTCTGTCTCCGGCAGGGTTGTCTCCTTGTTTTCCTTCTCTTCATCACACTGTTCGTCTGAACATCCTCCTCGAGCCGCTCCCGCCGCCTGCGTCGCGGCTTGCCAGCGGTGACAGTGGCGGCGGGACGCTGCTGCACCTCGATGTCCCACGCGGGGTCAAGGGACTCTTCGGGGGCAGCAGCCTCGTCCTGCTGCTCCTATACTTGCTGCTCCTATACTTGCTG
This sequence comes from Chionoecetes opilio, assembly GCA_016584305.1. Taxonomy (NCBI): domain Eukaryota; kingdom Metazoa; phylum Arthropoda; class Malacostraca; order Decapoda; family Majidae; genus Chionoecetes; species Chionoecetes opilio. Next base: position 17,077 of record JACEEZ010021714.1, read on the forward strand.
CTCCCGTTTCTGCTTTCTTTTCTACAACTTAGCCTCGGTCTTCTGCTGCTGCATCTCCTTGACCCGCTGCTGCTTCTCCTGCTCCGACTTGTGTGAGAGGACCTTCCTCTTGGTGTTATTGAGGCGGTCCATGACCCTGTCGTCCCGCCGGTTGACGAGGATCTTGCGCACCTCCTTGGCGCAGACGAAGCCCACCTCGCCGGCCTTCATGTGGCGGGTCTTGCTCAGGTTCGATCCCAGCGTGTACACCACCACCACGTTGCCCAGCTTGTTGCCCTTGGCGCTGTTGGCCTTGCACAGCTGTGCTGCGTCGTTCAGAAGGACGCGGGGCACGTCGCGCAGGGCCTGGCCGGCTCCAGCTGGAGGTACACGTGGGCCGAGGGCAGGTCGTCCACATGAAAGAACACGAGGCGCTCCGTCGCCTGCGCCAGGAGGTGGTCGTTCTCATGCTTGTCGGAGCCCATGAGGAGGGTGGCGGGCGGGTCCACCACGTCGCTGTGGAAGGTTATCACAGCGCCGCGTGGCCGCAGCAGCAGCTCGGGCACGGCGGAGGGCAGGGCGGCGTCCTTCTTGGCTCCCTTGGTGGTCTTGGTGGCGCTGGTGTGTCCTGGCATGGCTGGCGGTGTGAAGGTCTTAAGTTTCATTGATATACTCTTCTGCTTCATCACCCTGAGTCTGATATACAGATGAAGGTGCACGCAAAACAGGGAGGGTGGCAATATTAAGGATGTCTTAAAAAACACGTGATTGAACAAAGCCAAATAAGGGCAGCAGGGATAGGAAGAGGTAGGAGTTAGCAGCAGCTTGGAGTTATGAAGAATGGAACTTTGTAGGTTCTATTCTTCATAACTCCAACCTGCTGCTAACTCCTACCTCTTCCTTTCCTTCTTTCCCGCACAACCACCACCACCACCACCACCTTCTTCTTCTTCTTCTCCTGCTCCTGCTCCTAACTCCTACCTCTTCCTGTTTCCCGCACTTTCTTCACTTCTATCACCACCAGTGACCACCACCACCTTCTGCTCCTCCTGCTCCTCCTCCTGCTCTTCCTTCTGCTCCTACTCCTCCTGCTCCTCCTGCTCGTCCTTCTCCTGCTCCTCCTCCTCCTGCTCCTCCTGCTCTTCCTTCTGCTCCTACTCTTCCTGCTCGTCCTTCTCCTGCTCCTCCTCCTCCTGCTCGTCCTTCTCCTGCTCGTCCTTCTGCTCCTGCTCCTCCTTCTCCTGCTCCTGCTCCTCCTGCTCGTCCTTCTGCTCCTGCTCCTCCTGCTCGTCCTTCTCCTGCTCCTCCTCCTCCTGCTCGTCCTTCTCCTGCTCGTCCTGCTCCTGCTCCTCCTTCTCCTGCTCGTCCTTCTGCTCCTGCTCCTCCTGCTCGTCCTTCTCCTGCTCCTCCTCCTCCTGCTCGTCCTTCTCCTGCTCGTCCTTCTGCTCCTGCTCCTCCTTCTCCTGCTCCTCCTTCTCCTGCTCGTCCTTCTCCTGCTCGTCCTTCTCCTGCTCCTCCTTCTCCTGCTCGTCCTTCTCCTGCTCCTCCTTCTCCTGCTCGTCCTTCTCCTGCTCCTCCTTCTCCTGCTCCTCCTTCTCCTGCTCCTCCTTCTCCTGCTCGTCCTTCTCCTGCTCCTCCTTCTCCTGTTCCTCCTTCTCCTTCTCCTGCTCCTCCTGCTCCTGCTCGTCCTTCTGCTCCTGCTCCTGCTCCTCCTGCTTGTCCTCCTCCTGCTCCTCCTTCTCCTGTGATCTGGACTGCAGCCTTGTATCCGTGTACTTGTACAGTACACAGTACAGTAAGCCACCGCTCAACTGTTCGTTGAGTAACACAGTCTCCCTTACAATTTTTTTTTAACTAAAACTGATCTTATATAAGCTGTGAATACGGGTGATCTGGTCTGCAGTCAACTGTGGCTCAGACCCCATATCCAACTGATCGAAAACACTTTCCTGAAATGTTTTGGTGACGAAAACACTTTCCAGAAATGTTTTGGTGACGTTTTGGGAAATTGAACCGGGAGTGACGATAGGAAGCAATATGTCCTGGTCACTGACCATTAATGACTAATGATTTGAAATGCAAGCAGGAAGTCAAGGCCGTGAGTGAGTTGTCAGACACCTTTTTTTTCAATCATTCCACATAGGAAGCGCCGGAAGGGAATTAAACAAAATTTGTCTAGGAGCGTGACGGATGCAAGACACCGCCAGCTTCCCTGTCTTCCACTGTACACTGCAATGTAAAATGTAAACAAAATAATGATACTATGTATTGGTGCCTGCTGGTTCATGGACCCTTCTATAATGGTACTGGCACACTATCTGCATTGGCCATCTATCTATCTATCTCCGATGCCCTCCTGGAAATTCACTAAATAAGTGGAGATAGGGTTAAATTTTCAAAAATAAATTGGAAAAGTAAAGAATGGTCGCATGTTTGTTTAGTTACAAAAGAAGAGTCGTAATTAGTTTAGTTTATTGATCTCGTGCCGCCCAAGTGACAATTATACTGATGGCCGCGACAGACGAGTCTCCATTTATTCCTGTCCTTGCACGCTCTGACCCCCTCGTTCTTCTCTCGCCCCTTTCTCTCACACACTCCAGCACTAGGTCGGAACCAGGGTGGTTTGATTTTAATCACTGATTTAAATCATGATTTAAATAAAAATAAAAAAAACTTTAATCACTGATTTAAATCATAACCTTATCATTATATGAAAACGCGAGGGGAAAGAAGGAAAATTAAGCAAATGGGCTTTATGAACACCAATTTTATCATTGTAGTATAATTACTTATATCATAATGAGACACAATGAGTGGTGCGGGGGAATCCACGGTGGCACTTTTAGATAGCAAATTGCCATGTGGCTGTTTCCACAGCAGAAATATTTTGTTCTCAATTATATATATTTTTTTGTTGTACTGTACAAAAAGCCACACTACTATAACCAAAAGTTGAATGTGCATGTTACTTTTGTTTATAAAAAGCCAAAGTGATATTAACCAAAGTTTAATATGCATTATGATTAATTATCAAACAAAAAATATAATTCTCTTGTTTAACCGCCGAAGTAATTATTACTACAACAAAAATCCCATTGAATTTGATTGACTTCCCATTGGGAAGTCAAGTAGCAAGGATGACTGAAAAATTGGGCCGAACAGTATGATATAGCAAAATCAGGCAATATTTTGTGTAGCTGACTCTCATCACAGACAGAATGATGACCTTTCATATGCCAGCTAGGAGGTTATTACCGGAGGTCAAATTGATAATCATTTGGTGTGTCTTGGAGGGGGGGGGTAAATATTGTTGCAGGACGGTAAAGACCGCCCACTCAATTCCCCAGCCAATAGGAACCACGAAGGGGACAAAGCCAGTCTGGATGTGTTTTCGCGAGCATCAGTGCAGCCTGGGCCAGCCTAGACTGGTCTAGACCGGCCTGGCAAACGTCGCAAAAACGTGCTTATAGACATAGGCCTATTGATGTGAAAACGTCCATCACAGAAATAGAAAATATGTAAATTCATCTGTATTTCATGTTATATGCAATTTTTATTCACTTATTCTTTCGCTTTTAAGTTATAAATATGCTAAACAATATCCTGTAGTAGTAAGATTTCATGTAGAACATCAAATTAATATAAATAAAAAAAATCTATTTAAATCAAATAAAGCTGATTTAAATCAAATAAATCCGATTTTTTTTATTTAAAAAAAAAAAAAAAAAAATCAACAACCCTGCTACAAACCTTGAAAAGTGATCTACACACACCAGAAGATATTGTGAGCCGTGATGACTCTTGGGTAACTGTAGAAGATCTATAGCAACTACGTCCCATGGTTGCTCAGGAGGTGGGTATTATAAAATAGGAGTGGGTCCTGGAGTCGTCCCTTTGTTATGGGCACAAGATACACACCTGCCAACATATTCTTCAATGTCCACACGCATCGTGGGCCAAAAAACACTCCTCGCGGCTGCTAGGGTAATTTACGTCCCGGATGTCCAGCCATGGGCACATCGTGCACAAGTTTAAGTACTGTGGGAACAAAAACGTCAGGAAGAACATATTGTTCCAGTGGGTCTCTTTTCTGTGGCCAATGTCGGTACAGTATCTTGTCAGTTGACAGGAAAAATTGTGAGTAATTCACTGATAAGGATGGTACGGAGGTCTCATCGCCTGACTCTAAGGCATACATAGATGACCTTTCCCCAAATTTCATGTTTTTCGTTGTTCGAGTTGTTCAAACGCTTACGCCCAATTCATAGAGTGAAAAATTCGGCACGGGAATTTCCCCCGTGACCGCACCCACCACCGGAACGTTTCACGATAGTGCGTCCGATACCACATTTGCACGTCCGGGCAAATATTTGAAGGCTGGGTTAAACTCTTGGATAGTCAGATACCATCGTGCAAGCCTACCGGATAAATTCTTACCCTTGAATAGCTCAGTAACGGCTGCATGGTCGGTATAGACAGTTATTGGATAGCCAAAAATAATGTCTTTGAAATGTTTGAGAGCCCAAATTACTCCGAGGGTCTTTTGATGTGTTAACGGAATAATTTACCTCCGCCGGGATAAGAACTCTGCTCGCGTACGCGATTACACGGTTCTTCCCTCTTTCATCTTTCTGCATCAGTACTGCCCCAAGTCCCTTGGCTGAAGCGTCTGTACATTGCTCAAGTGGAGCTGAAAAATCTGGGAATGCCAAGACAGGAGCTTTCACGAGTGCATGTTTTAACTCTTCGAAACTTTGCTCCTGAGGAGCATCCCAGTGAAATGAGACATCTTTTCTTAAAAGCCGGTTTAGGGGAGATGCAATTCTGGGGAAATCTTTGATAAAGGGTAAAAGCCTGCTAGTCCCAAAAAGGATCTAACATTCTCAACACTCTGGAGTTGAGGAAAGTTTTTGAAGGCCAATACTTTACCGTCCATGGTGTGGAGTCCCTCCCGGTTGACAATATGGCCCAAGAAGCTAATTTTAGCTTTAAAAAATGCACACTTGGTGAACTTGGCTTTGAGACAACAGTCGCTGTAAAACTGACTCCAAAGTTTAAAAGTGAGACTCATGGTCTTTGCTAGCAATTATAATGTCATCCAGGTATGCAAACACAGAGTTACTATCATACCGGCAAAAATTGTTAACGGAGGTGTGTGGCCCGTGGTGCCATGAAACAGTACAGTTTGTTGTGGATTAGCCAACAGGAGGGTTTGATGGCCAAGCTAGCTGTCTCACCATCAACGATCTCCTATAAATGCTATATAAATGTGCTATAATTCATTGGAGTTATATTATTATACCTCCATGCTAGAAACAGCTTTCTCTCTCTCATATAAATAGCTTCATAAAATATTGTACCTATGATTTTGTACCAAGAATATAACCAGGCTTTAATCCCGATAGCCACTTGTTTGTCAAGCGTACTCGAGTCTGGCTCACAGGTTCCTGCGCCGGCGGCCCTCAGACCCATTGACCCACCGGGACACAGCCTGGTGTGCCCTGTGGCCAATCCGCCCCTGGCCCGGTCATGCTCCTTCAGATTCAATAGCTATAGAAGAGTGGGGAGGGGGGAGGAGGCCAGGCGAGGCACACGGGCTCCGGGCATAAACTTATCTCACATCTGAGATATCTGAGCTTTAAAAGGAGGCTAGATAAATTCATGGATGGGGATGAAAGGTGGATGTAGATAGTATTAAGTAACAGGAACTACCTCGTGTAGGTCTCGCGGCCTCTTGTAGCTTCCTTATTTTCTTATGTTCTTACAACCGTACCATACTGTGCTACAGAGGGCGGCCCGGCCGGGACTCAGACTGGGCCTCAGACCCTCCAGCCCATCGGGACACAGCCCGGTGTGCCAATCCGCCCCTGCTTTTGTCAATGAATCCTAAAACTCTATTATAGCTCGATTTCTAGTCTCAATACATTGTTTCCTAGGACGGAGGTCTGAGTTTACCCGCACACCCGAATCTTTCTCACCTTCTGATCTTTTCAGGGATACATTGCATATTGTGTACCTATTACCAGGATAATCTCTACCAACATTAATAACACTACACTTGTCAATATCAAGTTCCATCTGCCACATCACTAACCACGTTTACATTATGACCGATTGTCCCAGTCTTTCCCGCGCCATCGCCAGACTCACAGCTTCTGTTATTGTGATCTTGTGAAACGACCCCAAGACAGCACTGATGCTGGCGGGAAAACTAAAAAATCTAAGAAAAGCCTAACTGGAAGTAAAACTGGATGTTGTGAAGTGCCGCGAGGCAGGTGAGGGGCTGATTCCATGGCTGGTAGCCTTGGCCTGTCTCAGTCTTCTGTCTCTACTGTATTCAAGACTGCAGACAAGCTTAAGGAGGCTTGGCAGAACCCTACAACTTTGTCTGCAAGGCTTGTTACAAGACATCTTAAGCCAATAATGGAGCAGATAGCTAGCTTTATGTTGTTTTCAGTGAGAAGTGGAAGTGTAGGGAGGTCTAGGAACGCATCCCCATTCAACCCATAGTGATGTATAATGGGTTAGTTTAACGATTGTTCGCCTTAGGATTGGTTTTTGAGGAACGCATCCCAATTGTTAAGTGAGAGAAACTTTTACTCTAATCAAATTCCATCACTTTACATTTCCCTGCATTAAACTCTTATTTCCCACCTTTGACTCCAGTGTGATATCTTATCAAGGTCTGTTTGTAGCTGATCACAATCTTCTCCTTTTTCACTTTTCCCAGCAACTTGGCATCATCTGCAAATATACTTACATAGCTATATGTATATACCTTCCACCATATCATTCATATAGTACATAGACAATGAACATCACTGGTGCCAGCACTGGCCCTTGAACTCCACTCATTACTCTGCACCACTCGGATTGTTGATCCTTTATGAATTCTCATCTCCCTATCCTACAAGTAATCTTTTTTCCATTTCAGTAAAGCACCTTTCACACGACCTATGTGTTCAATTTTCCATAACAGTATCTAGTGTTTACCTTGTCAAAAGCTTTATTCAAGTCCAGGAAGACACAATCGACCCATCCGTCTCTCTCGTGTTTCATCAATCACTCTTGAGTAGAAACTTATTAGGTTTGTAGTGCAAAACCTGCCTTTCCTAAAACCAATTGTCGATCTGTAATTGTATCTGTATCTTCAAGGTGTTTCATCCATCTGTTTTTCACAATACTCTCATAAATTTTTATAGCAACACTGGTTAGTGATACAATCCTGGGGTACTTTACCCTCTACCAGCGAGTTCACAATAATACCATGTATTTTACCCGCCAATTCTTTACTACTCTCCTTAATTATCCAGCTTAACATTCCATCTGGACCCAATACTTTCCTGATATCTTGATTTTCAAACAATTTCCTTATTACTTGCACACTTGCATTTCATCCAGCACAGTGTCTCCAGGTCTGTCTCTCTCTTCACCAAAACCACTCTCGGGTAAAAACTGTCAGAAAACATTCATTCATTACTTCAGCTTGGGAGCCTGGATTGTTGTATAAGATGTTGTTGAAAATCAGCCATAACTCTTTCAATTTTTCTTCTTTCTTTATAATACTTTGTCACAAGCTTGCCCAAGTGTTCAACTAGGCATGATCATTTTTTCGAATATTTTGATAGTTTCTCGGAAATATTCGTGGGACGCCCCCCTTAAACAGAAAGAAGATGATGATGATGATTAGGTAGTCATTCACCTCTAACAATGTTGAGGTTAAGCTTCAATGTTGAGGTTAATTGAGGTTATTAGTACATGACACCTTCCATATATTTTGTAGTACTTCCTTCAAACTGTTCCAACCTCCTCTGCGACATGTCTGTAACTCTTTGATCTGACTCTGTAGTGCCGGAGGGAGGGGTTCTTCTCTCTCTTCCTTATCTTCTTACTTCTTATTACTCTTTATCTTGTAACTTATTGTTGTGATGATATTCGAAGGGGGGTTCCTGAAGGGGCAGTTTTGGGTCAAGGGGAGAGTGAGTGCCCTGTTGACAGCACTGCACTGGGCCGTTGATGGAGCCATGTAATGTTGCCATGGGAGGTTGGCCGCAACAGACAAGAGCTTTACATTGCCCTGGGCCACAGTTACCTTCTGAAATCCTGTCAGTATATCCTTCCAACAAACAATCTGACTCAGGGTGGTAATCATAATTCAGAAATATATCATTCCCCTTTTTCTATTGGCCGTGGCCGAGATTCGAACCGACCTTCACCAGAATATTCTCTCACAGGCGAGAATGTTACCAATTGAGCTGATAGGATATCTCCACTTAGCCAAGTGGTTCTGGTGATTTAATGAATCACATCTCCACTAGAATTTCTTCTCCTTTTCCATTCTTAACGTGTTTTTATCCTTTGCTTCCCTGCTTAATTAACTCATTTTTGCTCTTTCCTCTTCATTCAAATTTTTTATAATCCATATATCTTTTAAACCTTCTTCCTTCACAAGTTTCCATGACCTTGCCAAGATATTTTCTGCTGCTAATTATGACTGGAATTTAATCTCAATTATTAGTCTCACTTCTCCTTTAGATTTACCCAATCTATATATTTCTTCAATTCATGTTTTCAGCTCTCAACTGTGTGTGTGTGTGTATTTACCTAGCTGTATTTACCTAGTTGTGTTTTACAGAGCCTGAGCTACACTCGTGTGGTCCCGTCTCCGTATCTGCATTTATCCAATCTTTCTTTCAATTGGTGCACATTATGTGCTGATATCACCTCCTCGTTTAGTCCATTCCTAACTTCTACATTCTATGAGGGAAGCTGTACTTCTTTATGTTGTTCAGGCATCTCGCTTTTCCTAGTTGTTTTGTGTCCTCTTGTGTATCAACCTTCTTTTTGTTTCCGAGTTAATAGTCTTTCATTGTCTGTTTCTTCCATCTTTGTTATCAGCTTAAAAATTGTTATTAAGTCTCCTCTTTCTCTTCTCTGCTCGAGTGTTGGTAACTTTATTTCCTTCAACCTTTCCTCATAAGTAAGTTCTTCTAGCTCTGGTACCATCTTTGTTGCCATTCTCTGTATCCTCTCTAACTTTTGTACATGCTTCTTTTTATATGGGGACCATACAATGGCAGCATATTCCATTTTTGGTCGGATCATTGTAGTAATTATCTTTCGCATCATATTTGTGTCCATGTAATAATGTCCATTGTGTCCGTGTGTGTGTGTGTGTGTGTGTGTGTCCGTGTGTGTGTGTGTGTGTGTGAGCCTTGTTTGCATATTAGCTGATGGCCTGTGTGTGGGTGTGGGCACAGCTGGTGTCTGTTGTGGGCACAGCTGGTGTCTGTTTTGCTTCTCACAAGAGTTTCTTTGTGTGGTGTCACTTATATTGTCATGCTCTTCTGATTATATCCTTGGTTGCTCCTCGCTGGACTTTTAAGGTTGCCGCACACTTTGCATAACAAGCTGTGGACAAAAGCCTCGGCACAGGAGCGTCACAAAGGTGTTTCATTCTTGCCTTCCTGCTTTGTCCTGCGGGGCCTGGCTAGTGTGCTGCCAGTCTGAATAGGTACATAAGGTAGTTATTTTTTGTTAAATAAGTGACGATGCAAGTCAAACTGTAGTGATTAATGATCTTGATAAGTAGAAGGATATCCCCAAACTCATGGTCCTTAGTCTCCTTATGTCCTAAGTGAATAATGGTCAATTCTAAGGACAAGGGAGCAAGGACTATAAATGATTGTTATTTGAGACAACAGTGAGAGCTTAGACATCAGGCAGAGGAATGCATACCTCTTTTTGTTGGAGCTGTATTTGATGCTATCACCTGAATGTGGTAAAAGAATTTCACCAGTAGCACAAACAAGGGGGGGCCACGGGGGTCTGCCCCCCCAAAAAAAAATTTGCCGTGTGTTCGAGAATAATTTGGAAATCTTATACGTATGTCAAATACCATATTTTATGGCTTATAAGACGCTGCATCTTGGAAGACGCACCCTGATTTTGGAAAGAAATTTCTAAGGAAAAAAAAAACAGACCACCAAAACTGTTGTCCGATATACAGTCATTTTCACACAAGAACACACTCGCCATTCGTTATCTTCATTGAGCACTGCTCATCAGCCATTTTTATTTTCTAGCTTGTATGCGATATTATAAGTAAATTGTCATGTTGGCTGGCTGAACATGTACACGCAGGTCGACGGCGGGAGTGAAAACAAACCCGACCGTGGCGGTGTGCAGCTGCATGCCTGCCTGCCGTGCCGACCAGCTGAGTCTGGCTTTGACGTCCCGAGTGTAAACACTCTCACGTCTTCCTGTGCCTCACTACGTTGCCTGCCTCCCGTGCCTCACTACGTTGCCTGCCTCCCGTGCCTCACTACGTTGCCTGCCTCCCGTGCCTCACTACGTTGCCTGCTCCGTGCCTCACCAGTATTTTGAATTTCCTGTATGCGTGAGTATTTGTGGTGGCTGCATGTACTAAGTAAACAAACTTTCATCTAATGTATCAACAAGTTCCTTATACGGAATGGCTGTTGGGCCAATCTGCCGGGCGGAATGGCTCCCGCCAGTACCGCAGTAACCATCACAGCGCGAAGACATATTAGTTGATTTGAATGTCTTATGGTATTCAAAATACTTGTAACAGATAAGTACTGAGGCTACATCATATAAGAGGCTGAATTAAATAGCTACCTAAGCCTAGCCTCCTACAACTTTCGTCTTGGAAGACACGTGAGTGTTTTTCGGGGTATTTTTTAGGGACAATAGTGCGTCTTATAAGCCGTAAAATACGGTACTTGTTAAATCCAGGGTGTGATACTTTGTATGTCACATGTTTGGAGAACTGAAAGAATATGCAATTCTGAATTGAAAGTTCTATTGACACATACTTTATAAGACTTACTTTACTTTATGTGCGAGGATGGATATAGCCAAGAGATGAATCAAACAGTGCACAATTTGAACGGGAGGACGGGAGGAGTGAGGACCAGTGGTTTGGAGGGAGGACGGGAGGCAAGATGGGTGATGTAGCCAGGCATCAATGCGCAGAGTGAAGTGCAGTGTTTTTAAATTTCTCATGTTTAGTCATTGTGGACCCCCCAAAAATATATACACGCAACCCTCGTTTCCCCGGCCCTCCATTTCCCGGATATCGGATTTGCCGGACAAAATCCGAGGTCCGGGGATATGTCCGAGTCCCGGACAAATGCCTGGTCCAGTCCGTAAATTGACAAAGTTGTCCGGCGGTCCGAGCGTCTCCTGTCACCCCTGGTCAGTGTCTGCGCCTCCCGCCAGCTGGCAGCATGCTTAGCGGTCGTATTGTTTATATTTAGGCACAAGACACTCACGGTTCACCTGCACCGCCTCCGTCAGTCCCCTGACCCCCACTGTCCCCTGGTGCAGGAACGTCTCTGAGACTATTGAACACTTTCTGCTGCAGTGTCCGCGCTTCCACTCCCACCGTGTAGTGCTACAGTCTCAACTCCTCACCCTGAACGTCGCCACCTGTGACCTGCCCACCCTGCTGGCGGCGCCTGGCGTCCACCCCTCCCGGCAACACGCTGTCATCTGCCTCACCTGTGCCTTCCTGAGGAAGACAGGTCAACTACAGCGCCTGTGATAGCATCATAGGTCATCACCAGGGCTCATAGTGTTCCCCAAGGGATCCTCGCAGCCCTAAAAACAACAACAAAGTGACGTAAAAGTCGGCGGCGGGGTAGTTTCTATTGGCGGTTGCCGGACAGTAAATACTAGAGTAGGATAAACGTCCGGGGGTGGGTAATGGCCTCGGACTTTTGCGGTTCCCGGACCAGTGTTCCCCCCTATTAGTCCGGGAAAACGAGGGTTTTGTGTACTATATATTTCTAGCTGCGCCCCTGGACTTCACTCGAGGGACTTTTATTTTTCCTTTCTTTTAAATATCATAGGGGACTGACTAAGGGCATGGAAAAAATAAAGCAACAACAAAAATTTTGTATTGCCACTCCCCATAGTTCAGGCGGTTAAGAGACTTACGAGGGAGGTGGGTGGGCCAGTTTAGTTGGGAGGGTTCCTCAACACTCCCCTCTTGAAAGAATTGAATATGTGATGTCTGACTTGTATGTTCCTCTAGTTAAGCATTATGACGTGTGTAAAGAAATCCTACCATTAATCATCTTCTACAGGAACTACCACGTTTTTATGTCTCACGGCCTCTTGTAGCTTTCTTATTTTCTTATGTTCTTATGTTATCTTGCCATTTATTTATTTATTTATGTCATTGCCGTTTATTGCATCTACCTCTCAGGATGGTGTGTTAGGAGACAACTTTATTGGATGGACTTAGAGAGACAGACAAGACTACCTATACCTATGCATCAAATTTAACCAATACGAGTCCTGATCATTCGTACATTGAAGAAGGAAATGATATAAAAGTTGTGTGTACGTACAATAGGATGACTTTCTGGTCTCTTTCACACACACACACACACACACACACACACACACACACACACACACACACACACACACACACACACACACACACACACACACACACACACAAGGGGAGATTTTATAGCAGTGTATAGAGCATCAATGGGTCTGGAAAAAATTGATAGAGAAGATCTGTTTGTGTGGGACGACAGAAGTACAAGAGGTCATGAGAAGAAATTGAAAAGGACCACATGCAAGAGGGATATAAAAAAATACAGCTTCCCGTATAGAAGCCTGGAACAACCTTGATGCAAAAGTGATTAATGCAAGAAGTATTCAGGACTTCAAAGGCAAACTGGATAATAGTAGATTTGGAGACGGGACAGTACGAGCATAGTTCTTTTCCTGCATGTTACAACTAGGTAAATACAACTAGGTAAATAACACACACACAAGAGGAGGTAAAAGGTGCCAGTAAAGGTAATATCAAGTAAAAGATGTATACAGCCTCCCAAACTTGAGTACATATTGTAGAAATGAAAACCTACATTACCAGCTTAATATACCTAGTCTGTGCAA
>JACEEZ010021714.1:35000-37500 GCA_016584305.1 Chionoecetes opilio
GTTTCTCTCTCTCCTCTCTCTCTCTCTCCTTCTCTTCTCTCCTCCTCTCTTTCTCTCTCCTCTCTTTTCTCTTCCTTTTCTCTCCTTCCTCCTTTCTCTCCTTTCTCTCTCTCTCTCTCTCTCTCTCTCTCTCTCTCTCTCTCTCTCTCTCTCTCTCTCTCTCTCTCTCTCTCTCTCTCTCTCTCTCTCTCTCTCTCTCTCTCTCTCTCTCTCTCTCTCTTTCTTTCTGTCGCACGCCTTGTGGGAAAGAGAGAGAGAGAGAGAGAGAGAGAGAGATATTCCTGGTAGTATTGCTCGGAGGACGAGAGAGAGAGGAGCTGTCTCTCGTCTCTCTCTCTCTCTCTCTCACCTCTCCCTCTCACCTGCCTCCCTTCCTCCCCCCTACACACACAAACACGTACACATACATACACACATACATGCACACACACATACTAAAAAAAATACACACACATGCATACACGTACTCACCTGGGAACACACACACACACACACACCTTCACAAACATAACACGCACATAGCTATTGCATATTAACTACACACATACACACACAACACACACACACACGCACACGTAAGGCAAAATATAAGGTAATTTAAGATCTACGTTTATTTTAGTTTCCTGTTATCCTTACTAAATATGTTTCCAGTTTCCTCTGTATTTTCCTCCTCCTCTGTCCTCCTCGTGACCTAGTTTGGTCTGCCGCTGACCTGATGTTACTCGTGTTATCTACAGTGGTTACGTGTTACTTAAAAGTGTGTTATTTGATTGGTCTTAAAGTGGTGGTGATGGTGGTGAGTGAGTGATACGTGTAGTGATTGTGGTGGTGGTGATATTGGTGGTGATGGTGATGTGGTGGTGATGGTGGTGGTAATGTACGTGGTGATGGTGGTGAGTATTACTGGGTGGGGTATTAATAATGTTGGTGTGTGTAGTGAATGTGGTGGTGATGGTGGTGGTGATTGGGTGCTACTATAGCATGCGGTCTACATCGGGGCCTGCAGTCTACGCTCCCCTAACGTGCGGTCTACAAAGATCCCGCCTGACCTGACCTGACCTGACTACCTCATAGCTTTAATGTGCATCTAACAAGTCCACACCTGACCTGAGTACCGGGACCCTACTCAACCTTATAAAATAGGAATCAACGAAGTAATGTCTTGGTATCCTCCTAAAATTCAAGCCGAAAACATCAGTCTGACACACATAACCCTCTACAATGCTGTTGAAAGAATTCTACAGAAGTGTCATCTTGACAGAAGAAACAGCGGTTAAGTTTTTACGTGAAAGCAATCTTCTGGACACACTACAAGAAGCAGAGCCTTGTCATCGATGTGGTAGTGTTATGTAAGAAGAAAAAAAAGTGACAGGGGTGGGGAATATCGGCCTGTGCTTAAAAAATTACTTACTAAAGTTTTATTTTTCTATAATACTCTACTGTATAATAGACAATATCATATAGCAATAGTAAGTTGCAGCCTGAAGTGTAAGAGTGTAGAGTGTAAATAGCGAGTAAGAAATGTAGACCGCACGCTATAGTGTAAAATGTCCCGGTAGACCGCACGCTATGGTGCAAATGTCCCGGTAGACCGCACGCTATAGTGTAAAATGTCCTGGTAGACCGAACGCTATAGTGTAAAATGTCCCGGTAGACCGCACGCTATAGTGCAACTGTCCCGGTAGACCGCACGCTATAGTGCAAATGTCCCGGTAGACCGCACGCTATAGTGCAACTGTCCCGGTAGACCGCACGCTATAGTGCAAATGTCCCGGTAGACCGCACGCTATGTGCAAATGTCCCGGTAGACCGCACGCTATAGTGCAAATGTCCCGGTAGACCGCACGCTATAGTGCAAATGTCCTGGTAAACCGCACGCTATAGGTGCAAATGTCCCGGTAGACCGCACGCTATAGTGCAAATGTCCTGGTAACCGCACGCTATAGTGCAAATGTCCCGGTAGAACGCACGCTATAGTGCAAATGTCCCGGTAGACCGCACGCTATAGTGCAAATGTCCCGGTAAACCGCACGCTATAGTGCAAATGTCCCGGTAGAACCGCACGCTATAGTGCAAATGTCCCGGTAGACCGCACGCTATAGTGAAATGTCCCGGTAGACCGCACGCTATAGTGCAAATGTCCCGGTAGACCGCACGCTATAGTGCAAATGTCCCGGTAGACCGCACGCTATAGTGCAAATGTCCCGGTAGACCGCACGCTATAGTGCAAATGTCCTGGTAACCGCACGCTATAGTGAAAATGTCCCGGTAGACCGCACGCTATAGTGCTAAATGTCCGGTAACCGCACGCTATAGTGCAATTGTCCGGTAGACCGCACGCTATAGTGCAAATGTCCGGTAACCGCACGCTATAGTGCTAATGTCCCGGTAGAACGCACGCTATAGTGCAATTGTCTCGGTAGACCGCACGCTATAGTGCAAATGTCCCGGTAGACCGCACGCTATAGTGCTAATGTCCCGGTAGACCGCACGCTATAGT
>JACEEZ010021714.1:42500-60000 GCA_016584305.1 Chionoecetes opilio
TAGTAGTAGTTAAGTTAGTAGTGGTATTGGTGATAGCAGTAGTAGTAGTAGTAGTAGTTAAGTTAGTAGTGGTATTGGTGATAGCAGTAGTAGTAGTAGTAGTAGTAGTAGTAGTAGTAGTTAAGTTAGTAGTGGTATTGGTGATAGCAGTAGTAGTAGTAGTAGTTAAGTTAGTAGTGGTATTGGTGATAGCAGTAGTAGTAGTAGTAGTTAAGTTAGTAGTGGTATTGGTGATAGCAGTAGTAGTAGTAGTAGTTAAGTTAGTAGTGGTATTGGTGATAGCAGTAGTAGTAGGTGCTGTAGTAGTAGCAGTGGTTGTAAGGGGAGAGTTGGTAGTGGTAGGGATGGAGGGGAAGGAGTGAGGGGAGAAGGAAAGGGCCTTAAACGTGTTGTATAGGGTTGAAAATCTAAAGTAGATCCCCTCTTGTTCTCTCTCTCTCTCTCTCTCTCTCTCTCTCTCTCTCTCTCTCTCTCTCTCTCTCTCTCTCTCTCTCTCTCTCTCTCTCTCTCTCTCTCTCTCTCTCTCTCTCTCTCTCTCTCTCTCTCTCTCTCTCTCTCTCTCTCACGTGGTATTTTTGTCAATCTTTTTCGCAATTTTTTTTCAATCTAAGAATTTCCTCGAATATTTTCTTTTTTTCTTTTATTTTTTATGAAATCACTTTTTTTCTTCTTATATCCATTTTTTTTTTTTTTCATAAACTTACTTTTTTCCCCCATATTTTCATTTCTAATCATTGTTTTCATGTTTAATAATTATAATTATCACTCACCTCTTAAAATTGATAATAATAATAATAATAATAGTAGGAATGATAATAAGTAAAAAAAAAAAAAAAAAAAAAAAAAAAAAAAAAAAAAAAAAAAAAAATGCATTGTTTGTATTGGCTGACGAGTAGTTTAATGGTTGATTCAGATTGGCTGTTTGTGAGGGGTTTTAACTTTCCTTATATAGCCCTTTATTCCTCTCTCTCTCTCTCTCTCTCTCTCTCTCCTCTCTCTCTCTCTCTCTCTCTCTCCTCTCTCTCTCTCTCTCTCTCTCTTTTCCCTCTCTCTCTCTCTCTCTCTCTCTCTCTCTCTCTCTCTCTCTCTCTCTCTCTCTCTCTCTCTCTCTCTCTCTCTCTCTCTCTCTCTTTCATCCAGCTTCTTTGAGGTAGAGAGAGAGTATTCTGCGTCACCTCTTAACCCCAACGACCTAAGTATGTACTGCGTTGTGGTGATAGTGGTGACTGGTGGTGGTGACTGGTGGTGATAGTGGTGACAGGTGGTGGTGATAGTGGTGACTGGTGGTGGTGGTGATAGTGTTGACTGGTGGTGGTGGTGATAGTGGTGACTGGTGGTGATGGTGATAGTGGTGACTGGTGGTGGTGGTGATAGTGATGACTGGTGATGGTGATGACTGGTGGTGGTGTTGATAGTGATGACTGGTGGTGGTGGTGATAATGATGACTGGTGGTGGTGTTGATAGTGGTGACTGGTGGTGATGATAATGGTGACTGGTGGTGGTGGTGGTGATAATGGTGACTGGTGGTGATGATAATGGTGACTGGTGGTCGTGGTGGTGAGGTCAGTCAGTGTTTTAAGATTAGTCGTTACAGAAGTAGTAGTAGTAGTGGTGGTAGTTGTGGTGGTGGTCTATAACTCATGACCTTTGACCCCTTGACCTTACCTCGGGCACCTCCTGAACTCCCTGTGTGGGGAAAACATCCTGCCTAAGTGTGGGGTGGGGGGAAAAGAGGAGGAGATTCTAGACTGCCATTTAATAGTTCTAGGAAATTCTCTCTCTCCATCTCTCTCCTCTCTCTCTTCCTCCTCCTCTCTCTCTCTCTCTCCAGTCCTTATCTGCCTCTCTTTATGTCCTTCCCTTCCACCCACTCCTTCCTTCCTTCCCATATTATCCTTTCCTTCCTTTCCTTCCTTCCTTCCTTCCTTCCTTCCTTCCTTCCTTCCTTCCTTCCTTTCTTTCCCTCCCTTCCACCCTATCCTTCCTTCCTTCCCATCTTTTCCTTTCCTCCCTCCCTCCCTCTGTCTTTACCTTCCTTACCTCCCTTTCTGTCCTTCCCTTCCACCCTATCCTTCCTTCCTTCCTTCCTTCCCATCTTCTTTCCTCCCTCCCTTCCTTCCTCCCTCCGTCTTTACCTTCCATACCTCCTTCATATCTTTTCTTCCTCATTCCCCTTATTTCCCTTCCCTTCCCTTCCGCCGTCACGTCTTCCCGTTGCTCCCCAGGTCTGGCGGGAGGAGGCGAGAAGGTTCCTGCAGCAGAGGTGGCAGCAGCATCAGGGCGGGAGGAGGGGGAGGAGGAGGAGGAGGAAGAAGAAGAGGGTGGTCGCCATGAGAACTCCTCTCAACAAACAGAGGCTCCTTCCAACATGATGTGGTGAGAGTGTGTTTGAGTTTTCCATGTGAGCTGTTTTAGAGAGAGAGAGAGAGAGAGTCTGGGTTTTGAGAGAGAGTCTGGGTTTTCCATGTGAGGTGTTTCAGAAAGAGAGAGTAAAGTTTCCCATCTGAGCTGTTTCTTCATGTGATTCTCTCTCTCTCTCTCTCTCTCTCTCTCTCTCTCTCATGATGATAAAAAATGACAACATATTATTATCTTCAAAGTGACATACTATTGATTGCAATGATAAATGATTAACTGATAATGACAACAGTGTTTCTACAAGTGTTTCTCAAAATAATATAGTGATGATGGTGATTGGTGATGATGGTATTTGGTGATGATGGTGATTGGTGATGATAGTGATTGGTGATGATGGTGATTGGTGATGATGGTGATTGGTGATGATGGTATTTGGTGATGATGGTATTTGGTGATGATGGTGATTGGTGATGATGGTGATTGGTGATGATGGTGATTGGTGATGATGGTATTTGGTGATGATGGTGATTGGTGATGATGGTGATTGGTGATGATGGTATTTGGTGATGATGGTGATTGGTGATGATGGTGATTGGTGATGACGGTGATTGGTGATGATGGTATTTGGTGATGATGGTATTTGGTGATGATGGTGATTGGTGATGATGGTGATTGTTGATGGTGTTTGGTGATGATGGTGATTGGTGATGATGGTATTGTGTGATGATGGTGATTGGTGTGAGGTGATGGTGATGGATTGTTGGTTGATGATGGTGGATGTTGGTGATGATGGTGATTGGTGATGTGGTATTTGGTGTGATGGTGATTGTGATGATGGTGATTGGTGATGATGGTGATTGGTGATTGATGGGTATTTGGTGATGATGGTGATTGGTGATGATGGTGATTGGTGATGATGGTGATTGGTGATGGTTGATGATGGTATTTGGTGATGATGGTGATTGGTGATGATGGTGATGTGGATGGATGAGGTGATTGGTGATGATGGTATTTGGTGATGATGGTATTTGGTGATGATGGTATTTGGTGATGATGGTGATTGGTGATGATGGTGATTGGTGATGATGGTGATTGGTGATTGGTGATGATGGTATTTGGTGATGATGGTGATTGGTGATGATGGTGATTGGTGATGATGGTGATAATGGTGATTGGTGATGATGGTGATTGGTAATGATGGTGATGTGATTGGTGAGAGGTGATGTGATTGGTGATTGGTGATGATGGGAATGGTGATTGATGATGATGATGATGGTAATGGTGACGATGGTGATTGGTGATGATGGTGATGGTGATTGGTGATGATGGTGTGTGAGTTGGTGATTGGTGCTGATGGGAACTGGATATGTGATGATGATGGTATGGTGACGATGGTGTTGGTGCTGTGGTGCAGTGCTGATTGGTGAAGCGGTTCCTCTTCAGGCTATGCCGTGGCTGCTGTGTCACCACCCCTATGTCGTGCTGAGCAGTGTGGTGGTGGTCGTGGCCACGTGCCTCGTCCTCTCCCTGACAGCCCGGCCTCTCCCCTCCTTCAAAGACCCCTCCCTGGTAGGCTACTGCAAACTTACCAACGCCCTCCTTAGTACTCCTTAAATGCTCCTTAGTACTCCTCAAATACAACACTCCTTAGTACTCCTCAAAACTTAACAACACTCTCCTTAGTACTCCTTAAAACTTAACAGCACTCTCCTTAGTACTCTTTAAAACTTAACAACACACTCCTTAGTACTCCTCAAAACTTACCAACACTCTCCTTAGTACTCCTCAAAACTTACACAACACTCTCCTTAGTACTCCTCAAAACTTACCAACACTCCTTAGTACTCCTCAAAACTTAAACACTCTCCTTAGTACTCCTCAAAACTTACCAACACTCCCTTAGTACTCCTCAAAACCAAATCTTACCACCTCCTAGTACTCCTCAAAACTTAACAACACTCTCCTTAGTACTCCTCAAAACTTACCAACACTCCTTAGTACTCCTCAAAACTTACCAACACTCTCCTTAGTACTCCTCAAAACTTACCAACACTCTCCTTAGTACTCCTCAAAACTTACCAACACTCCTTAGTACTCCTCAAAACTACCAACACTCCTTAGTACTCTCAAAACTTACCAACACTCCTAGTACTCCTCAAAACTTACCAACTCTCTCCTTAGTACTCCTCAAACTTACCAACACTCTCCTTAGTACTCCTCAAAACTTAACAACACTCTCCTTAGTACTCCTCAAACTTACCACACTCTCCTTAGTACTCCTCAAAACTTACCAACACTCTCCTTAGTACTCCTCAAAACTTAACAACACTCTCCTTAGTACTCCTCAAAACTTACCAACACTCTCCTTAGTACTCCTCAAAACTTACCAACACTCCTTAGTACTCCTCAAAACTTACCAACACTCTCCTTAGTACTCCTCAAAACTTACCAACACTCCTTAGTACTCCTCAAAACTTACCAACACTCTCCTTAGTACTCCTCAAAACTTAACAACACTCTCCTTAGTACTCCTCAAAACTTACCAACACTCTCCTTAGTACTCCTCAAAACTTACCAACACTCTCCTTAGTACTCCTCAAAACTTACCAACACTCTCCTTAGTACTCCTCAAAACTTAACAACACTCTCCTTAGTACTCCACAAAACTTACCAACACTCTCCTTAGTACTCCTCAAAACTTACCAACACTCTCCTTAGTAGCTATGTGGGAAAAAATTTCAAAATTGTTAAATGCTATTGCAAGAGGTATCAGTGGAAAGGTCTTGAAACAAACTTTCCAATGACACCAAGATGACCCTCCTAGGACCTAAAATAAGAAAGTTAACATAAATTAGAAGTTCGCCTTTTGGGCATTTTTTGTCTTATAAAACAATAGGATTATTGTGACCGATAAAAATTTGGCATAATGAACACTCAGCCAAGAACACTCAGGTTAGGTTAGGTTTCATTAAAACATATAAGGTTAGGTTAGGTTTCATTTTTTTTTTCATTTTTTTTTTTTTTTTTTTTGGTTTGCACAAAATAAAACTAGCACCATTAGAACAAGCACCTATTGTAGGCCAAGAAAAAGTAGTTGGTGTCTCTGAAAACGAACGTGAAACTCTCCTCCATAATTACCAAACAAACAAACAGAACGAACGAACAACGAAATGAAAAACAGTGCATTGACATCGATTACAGATAGCCTGATAAAATTGTTGCTACTCGATAAAAACTTATCAAATTCGACATATAGACGGACAAATAACTAAAGAAACTTATTTTATTAGTTTCAAGATTAATTTCACTCGCCTTCAGCAAAATTGACGAGCGTTTTGGCGACCTGTCACGAAACACATCTCCATTTCCGCGGAATGTACGTGATTTCAGAAATGTTCCGAGAATTTTTGATAATTGTTTCTGCAACGAGTTGAGGGATCAATGTGTGTACTACGTCATCAAATCATGTGTAAGCTCGTGCAATCACAGGAAAACACACAAAAAACTGATTTCTTAGGGGGTTCACAACACAACTTTTGCGCTAAATTTTGCCAATTTCGATGAAAAGAAAACGGGGCTGCGCTGAAATGTTGACAAAGTAGTCAAGCGTGAAATCGGAGAATATGCACATACCTATCCTTAGTACTCCTCAAAACTTACCAACACTCTCCTTAGTACTCCTCAAAACTTACCAACACTCTCCTTAGTACTCCCCAAAACTTACCAACACTCTCCTTAGTACTCCTCAAAACTTACCAACACTCTCCTTAGTACTCCTCAAAACTTACCAACACTCCTTAGTACTCCTCAAAACTTAACAACACTCTCCTTAGTACTCCCCAAAACTTACCAACACTCTCCTTAGTACTCCTCAAAACTTAACAACACTCTCCTTAGTACTCCTCAAAACTTACCAACACTCCTTAGTACTCCTCAAAACTTAACAACACTCTCCTTAGTACTCCTCAAAACTTACCAACACTCCTTAGTACTCCTCAAAACTTACCAACACTCTCCTTAGTACTCCTCAAAACTTACCAACACTCCTTAGTACTCCTCAAAACTTACCAACACTCTCCTTAGTACTCCTCAAAACTTACCAACACTCTCCTTAGTACTCCTCAAAACTGACCTCAGATTCACTTGTCATGTTTATTGCAACTTTCTAGTGCCTTGTAACTACTCTAACCTGTCCTTGTATTCCCTTGTTATGTATTTACCTATAGTTGTGTTTTACAGGGCCTGAGCTACACTGTTTATTGCAACCTTCTAGTGCCTTGTAACTACTCTAACCTGTCCCTGGTAGCCAAAACTTATGTCAGATTTCCTTGTTATGTATTTTCATCTTCCTAGTACCCAGTAACTGCTCTTAAACCTGTTCCTTGTAGCTTAAAATTTCAGATTATCTTGTCATATGTATTGCAACCTTCTAGTGCCTTGTGACTCACTCTTTATTTTGTCTCTGGTAGGCACTTCAAAACTTTCTTATTATATGTTTTCACCTTCCTGATAGTACCTGGTTACTTTCTGTCTTTGTCCCTGGCAGCCCAAACTAATTATAAACTCCTTTAAAAGTCCTCACCCTCCAAATATACATATAACTATTCATTTACCCCCCCTCCTTTGTCTCTAGTAGCTAAAACTAGTCCAAATATTCCCTTCTTCTCACCATTCTATTACATACCTGGTCATTTCCATCCTTGTTCATGGTATATATGTATACTCGCCGCAGGTTAAGTTGGCGAAAATGGGGCCCCTTCACTCTCCCTTTCCGAACGCACGGGATTGGCTGAGGTGTTGGGTGTTGGGTGAGAATGCCTTACTCCAAGCTCCACCCTAAAGCTCCAACACCCAACACATCAGCCAATCCCGTGGGTTCGGAAGGGGGGAGTGCGGGGGCTGAATTTTCGCCAACTTAACCCCTTCACGCCCAGATCTTTCCTTTGCTATAAAAAAATTGTATGTTGTCGAGCCATAAAATTACGAAAAGTAACTGAATATACCAAATTAATTAGTCGACAAAGATACTAAACAGGTTATATCTATACATTTTTGCTTATATTAACTAAAAATCGTCTAATGATACCCAAATTACAATGGAAATTACGTTCTGGGTCTCAAGGGGTTAACGTGCAGCAAGTACTATAAGTGTCCCTAACTCACACATTGTCCTCAGGGGTTTGTGGCGCGAGGGACCACCGTGAGTCGCCGTGCTGTGGCTTGGGAGAACCTGCTGGAGGGCTCGCGTTACCAGGGCCCCCTCAGCGTGAACCCCAAAGGGGACCCCCGGCTGAACCCACCGCGCCCCAGGGAACCCGAGAAGGACGATGGCCCGCCCCCCGTCCACCGCCATAAGGTACAGTTATGGACGGAGGGAATTGAACATGCAGGTTTCACGTCACTTCATTCCCTTTGCTTTTTTCATAATTTCAATTCATAGTTTCACGTCATTTCATTCCCTTTGCCTTTTTAATATTTTTGATGCATAGTTTCATGTCATTTCATTCCCTCAGCCCTTTCATGTTTTTGATTCAGAGTTTCACGTCATTTCATTCCCTTTTTCATGTTTTCGATTAAATTATATAATCAGTCATGTTCTACACCTGATGCACCTATCCATAAGTGTTCAATGTTTCTTCTGTTTACTGCCTCCAGGTACAGTTTGTCTTGTATGTGTGAGGTACACTGTGATATTAGGTTGGTTATAAAGTGGATTTAGAATATAGCTGTGCAGGTTGGCCTAAAGTATACGGTGGACTACAGAGTTTTAAGAGCAGTTTAGTTGTACAAATACTCATATTTCTGATTTGGTTCCTTGCATTTTGTATAGAAGGTTAAATTAGGAATTGTTGTAATATGATTTACGAGTCACAAGGTCAGATGAAATATTAAAGTGTTATTTCATAGTAGATATTATGTCAAATTTGAGTATCTTTTAATCCTAAGTTTGCATCACAATATCACTTGGTCTCCCTCGCCCTTCTATCCAGCTGTTGTCTATGAGATGCACAGTTTTCCCTCTGTTTACAATCCATCACACTGCCTGTAACGTCATCACTAAGGCATCAATGACGTCACTGTGGCCTCGTCATTATTTTCAACTTGCAAACCACACCAATAGTTTATATACACTTATTTTGTGCAAATATCCATAGTAATGTACATATTATGCTGAGTTAATCTGAAATGTTAGATGGAATGGAAGACACTTGGAATGGAATGGAAGACACTTGGAATGAAATGGAAGGTGGAATGGAAGACACTTGGAATGGAAGGTGGAATGGAAGACACTTGGAATGGAAGGTGGAATGGAAGACACTTGGAATGGAATGGAAGACACTTGGAATGGAAGACACTTGGAGTGGAATGTAAGATGGAATGGAAGACACTTGGAATGGAAGACATTTGAAATGGAATGTAAGATGGAATGGAAGACACTTGGAATGGAAGACACTTGGAATGGAAGACATTTGAAATGGAATGTAAGATGGAATGGAAGACACTTGGAATGGAATGTAAGATGGAATGGAAGACACTTGGAATGTAAGATGGAATGGAAGACACTTGGAATGGAATGTAAGATGGAATGGAAGACACTTGGAATGTAAGATGGAATGGAAGACACTTGGAATGTAAGATGGAATGGAAGACACTTGGAATAGAAGACACTTGGAATGTAAGATGGAATGGAAGACACTTGGAATGGAAGACACTTGGAATGGAATGTAAGATGGAATGGAAGACACTTGGAATGGAAGACACTTGGAATGGAAGACACTTGGAATGGAAGACACTTGGAATGTAAGATGGAATGGAAGACACTTGGAATGGAATGTAAGGTGGAATGGAAGACACTTGGAATGGAATGTAAGGTGGAATGGAAGACACTTGGAATGGAGTGGAAATTACTAGAGATGTAATGGAGTGGAAGTTACTAGAGATGTAATGGAGTGGAAGTTACTAGAGATGTAATGGAGTGGAAGTTACTAGAGATGTAATGGAGTGGAAGTTACTAGAGATGTAATGGAGTGGAAGTTACTAGACATGTAATGGAGTGGAAGTTTACTAGAGATGTAATGGAGTGGAAGTTACTAGAGATGTAATGGAGTGGAAGTTACTAGAGATGTAATGGAGTGGAAGTTACTAGAGATGTAATGGAGTGGAAGTTACTAGAGATGTAATGGAGTGGAAGTTACTAGAGATGTAATGGAGTGGAAGTTACTAGAGATGTAATGGAGTGGAAGTTACTAGAGATGTAATGGAGTGGAAGTTACTAGAGATTGTAATGGAGTGGAGTTACTAGGAGATGGAATGGAGTGGAAGTTACTAGGGATGGAATGGAGTGGAAGTTACTAGGGATGGAATGGAGTGGAAGTTACTAGAGATGGAATGAAGTGGAAGTTACTAGAGATGGAATGGAGTGGAAGTTACTAGAGATGGAATGGAGTGGAAGTTACTAGAGATGGAATGGAGTGTAACGGAAGATTTTGAGCTGGAAGGAAATGAGAAATGGAAAATTGACCTTCCCTTCCGTTTCCTTTCCTCAGGTGTGCATTGAGATGACGCCCAACGGCTCCACGGTGATCCCAGACTGCGCCGAGGACATGCGGAACGACAGCCAGAACATCGGCTCCCTGGACGACGACAAGACGGCCATCTCGGCGCTCACCATCATGGTGAATAACGCGAAGAGGCGGGATGACGAGGGGTGGGGCGGGGAGGAGGGGCGCAGGGAGTACCACCTGCAGGACGAGTGGCAGGAGGACCACCACCCCAACCACCCTCACCTGGGCGACGACGGCTTCTTCTGCACCCCTGTCGGTGAGGCACGGCGCTGGTTGGGTTCATTGTGCGGATTTGTGTAATTTTGAGCAGTACCATTTTGAGACCAGCAGAACCCAGTTAAATGATGGCTATTATCAGGAAATTATGTCTGTTTCCATTTGTTTTATAAGGAAACATAAGGTGAAATAGGGGTTTAGAATTGAAGTACGTAATCAGAAAACTACTTCAGTTTTATATTCAGCATACCAAAAATACATTATGGATTATTTGTCATGATTTAATGTGAGATTTCAAAATTTCCTCTCAAAATCGGCAATGATTTTTTTTTTATAATCATGTTTATCTGAGTAATTAGAAAACTATGAGGTGTACGTAAAAGTGCATTGAGCATCAAAGGTAGATCAAGTAAAGATCTTTCTATAGAGCATCAAAGGTAGATCAAGTAAAGACCTTTCTATAGAGCATCAAAGGTAGATCAAGTAAAGACCTTTCTATAGAGCTCAAAGGTAGATCAGTAAGACCTTTCTATAGAGCATCAAGTAGATCAAGTAAAGACCTTTCTATAGAGCATCAAGGTTAGATCAAGTAAGACCTTTCTATAGAGCATCAAAGGTAGATCAAGTTAAAGACCTTTCTATAGAGCATCAAAGTAATCAGTAAGATTTTCTATAGGCATCAAGGTAGATCAAGTAAAGACCTTTCTATAGAGCATCAAAGGTAGATCAAGTAAGACTTTCTATGAGCATCAAGTAGATCAAGTAAGATCTTTCTATAAGCATCAAAGTAGATCAAGTAAAGACCTTTCTATAGAGCATCAAAGGTAGATCAAGTAAAGACCTTTCTATAGAGCATCAAAGGTAGATCAAGTAAAGACCTTTCTATAGAGCATCAAAGGTAGATCAAGTAAAGACCTTTCTATAGAGCATCAAAGGTAGATCAAGTAAAGACCTTTCGATAGAGCTATAGTAAAATCAGTTTGGAATTCAAGTAACCAATAAAATGACACACTTGTTCTTTTCCTGCCCTGCCGTGCCTCACAGTGCCAGAGTACGGGCGAGTCATCCTGAAGAGCAGAGAGGCGAGAGACTCCCTCCTCACCCTGCGCCACCTGCTAGCCATCTGCCACCTGGACGACCGGCTGCGCTCCCTGGCTGAGTTTCAACCCATCTGTGAGACGTGGAGTCCCGGCCAGTGCTGCCCCTCCTGGTCCCTGCCTAACTATGTGGCACTGCTCTCCAACCGCACCTCCTGCCACCACATCACGGTAAGTTGCCACTCTTTTATTCTCCTTCTTTCTACTCTTTTCATTCTTTCTTTCTCATTCTTTTTTCTTTTTTTCTTTCTTTCTTTCCCTCTTGCTTTCTCTCTCTCTTTCTTTCCCTCTTGCTTTCTCTCTCTCTCTTTCTTTCCCTCTTGCTTTCTCTCTCTTTCTTTCCCTCTTGCTTTCTCTCTCTTTCTTTCCCTCTTGCTTTCTCTCTCTTTCTTTCCCTCTTGCTTTCTCTCTCTCTCTTTCTTTCCCTCTTGCTTTCTCTCTCTCTTTCTTTCCCTCTTGCTTTCTCTCTCTCTTTCTTTCCCTCTTGCTTTCTCTCTCTTTCTTTCCCTCTTGCTTTCTCTCTCTCTTCTTTCCCTCTTGCTTTCTCTCTCTCTCTTTCCCTCTTGCTTTCTCTCTCTTTTTCTTTCCCTCTTGCTTTCTCTCTCTCTCTCTCTTTTATAGGGACTGGTAGCTAGTGTGCTTTTTGTTACTTAAGAACATAAGAACATCAGAAAATAAGGAAGCTACAAGAGGCCGTGAGACCTACACGAATAAGTTCCTGCTACGCACTTCTTTTGTTTTGCCCTTGGTCAGTCCCTTAACTCTTACCATGAGTGTGTTAGAGGCTACATCACTTTACCCTGTTCATTGCTGTGTGTCTTGGCTACCATTGCTAATACATGTGTGATCTAACAATGTGTAAATGTGCCACTCTAACTCTGACCATGAGTGTTAGAGGCTACATCACTACCCTGTTCATTGTTCTGTGTCTTGGCTACTTTCTTCTTCTTTCTTCTTTCTGTTTAACATCAGATTTTCCTATTATATCTTCTGTGAGGTTAGACGGCCGATGATACGCTTTCAATAATCTCTTATCCATTGCCTCAACTTCTTCAATTCAATGCCCAATGCTGCTAGATCCTCTTCAACACACTGTCTCCATGTCTTCCTTGTCCTGCCTTCCTTGGTTTCTTGGCTACCACTGCTGATACATGTGTGATCTGTTGATGGACCATTGTGTGACCTCAATATGGGATTAGTTGAGTCCTTTATGGGTATGTGTATGTATATTTTCAAAGTTTTAGTATATATAATTTGAGTCCAGCTTGTGTTGTCACCTCTACATCTAGTACTTTGATTCTGCATATGTCTTGAATTTGTGGATGTGTGTGTGTGTCTGTTTACCCAGTTATATTTACAGCAAGTTGCAGCATACAGGGCCCAAGATACAGCATACTCATGTGCTTCGATCTTCATAACTATATCTATCCATTTTTTTTTTAGGTTAATGTACACTTCTCACTGCTCCTCTCACTTCTTCTATTCCATTCCGAGCATCTTTAGATCTGTGAGAAAATGCTGCGTGCGTGCGTGCATTTGTACTTGTGTGTGTGTGTGTGTGTGTGTGTGTGTGTGTGTGTGCATTTGTGCTTGCGTGCATTTATTCATCTAGTTGTATTTTACAGGGCCTGAGCTACACTCATATGGCCCCATCTCAATAGCTACCTTTTATCATTCATGCTTAGTGTTGGGGGAAACCATCACCCCAGGAGGCGGATCACAAACCCCCGACTAACACTCGGTTCACTGCTCGATTCACTGCTGGGTGGACAGGGGCTCGGGTTTTAAGGAAACAGCCCATCTGTCTCCGCTCCACCCGGGGATCGAACCCGGGACTTCTCGGTTGTGAACCGAGCGTGCTACCACTACACTACGGAGTACCCCATCACTTTGTCCGCGTGTGTGTGTGTGTCACTGTAAGCATCACAATGAACCACTCTTGTCCACGCCTCCGTGTGTGACCTGCTGTGCCTGCCCTGTGCCTGCAGCAGGAGGACGTGGTGAAGGTGCTGCGTCTGCTGCGCCGCTGCTCCCGCCACCTGGACCTGCAGCTGGAGGGAGGCTGCCAGGGACCCAACGGCTGCAGCAGAGTGCCCAAGGAGTGCCTGATGCATGATGCCGTCTACACCATCCTCCACTACCTGATTGACGCTGCTTTTCTCAATCCAGAGGTGAGGGCAAGTGTCTCATCACAGCCTCCTCCTCTGTCTCTCATTTCCCTCCTCCCCCCCCTCCTCCTCTTCCTCCTCCTCCTCCTCAGTCTCTCCCGTACTCTTGCCATATTCAGCATTAATGATATTTCTGATTGGGAGGCAAGCAATCATCCCTCACAATTTCCTTTCCCTCTCCTCCACCTATTTCCCCTCTTAGTGTTACTTACCCTCCAGTATAGTACAAAATACTTTTACTCTCAAGGGTTTGCTCTGTGCAACTCATCCTGTATAGCTCTATATATAGTCAACCCAGCCTATTTTGAGCTCTGGTGCAGTCCCCGGTGTTGTCATATCACCCTGCTACTACCTCAGCCAGGCCGCCACCCTTCTCACCTCTCTCTCTCGCTCTCAATGTAGTTTACGTACATATTTACGTTGTAAATATCTTCTTTTGTTGGCTGTGCAGAACACTAGAGTGCGATGCGGGGGAAACTTCCATGGCGGGTGAATGACCATGAAATTATGAATGACCGGGTGGGCGCGGCCCGTGTCAAGAACACTTGGGCTGCACAGTCGCACGAGCTGCGTTGCCAAGTGTAATGGAAGATATACAGAGTCGTTGTTTTACCCTCAAATCGCAAGCCATTCATAAAACCATGCACCCGTATTATAAAATATTTAATTTTAAAATAGTTAATGTAACAGCTAACAGTATGAGAAAGAGGTCGTCATCAGCCTGTTAACGGTGAACGTGACAACAATGCGGAATCCCACAAACCCACCCGAGGGCTCAAGATAGGCTGGGTTGACTATAGTACAGTCCAGTATCTCACCTAATGGTCTTTAGATGCAAGACTCACACTGCAGATTATCTAACCACATCAGATGTTTGTATTCCTGCATCTAGAATCACTATCTGTAATTCCATTGATAGTCACTTAATACAGCCACTGATTCCCTTCACCACCACCACCAAGAGTCATCACTAACATAAGTCATTCTTAGAGCCAGTCATCCTCCATCACCACCAACAGTCAGATAACAGTCACTCGTGCAGCCACTTATCCTCCACCACTCACTCCCTTCCCCATCACTACCACAAAGAACCATCCCCAAGAACAGCTATTCCTACAGGCAGTCAACCTTCACCACCATCACTACTTCTTCACCCCCACTACTACTACCAAGTAACTTATAACCCTTGTAGCCTATGTTACCTATATTGCCCCACCACCACCACCACCTCGTTAAAAACCTTCATTAACACTTACCTGCCAGAGAGAGAAAGAGACACGTCCTTACTCTTCCACTGTTTCCTGGTCACTAACTCAAGCCAACATGAGGCAACATCTTCCCCTTTCCTCCTCACCTGCCTTCCATCCCACCCCCTTCCCCCCTCTTTCCCACCACCACCACCGCCATGTAGAACCCTCCCCCCTTTGCTTCCAGGTACCTGACCCTGACCACCCAGAACCCTTCAGATTGTCAGAACCTCACCACAAGCACCAGAGGCAGAAGCTGGAGCAGAGACTGAGCTTCACCGCGCTGTTCTTGCCCATCGCGCGGGGCTCCCAGGCTCTCCCTTACTTTGAAGCCTTGCAAGACCTGGACCTCACCCTCGATAATGTGACCGTGGCGGCTGTAGACCTCGGTAGGCTTCCCCCCTCCCTACCCTCCCTGCCTCCCTACCCTCCCTGCCTCCCTGCCTCCCTGCCCTCCCTCTCCTCCCTCCTCCTGAGCTCCAATCCCTCCCCAGGAACTCCCTAAGACTCGTACGTAGTTTCCTCCATCCATAGACCCATAGTGTATGTTTAGTCTATTTTATTTAGCGAGGCAAAAACTTCATTCTATCTTAAGGTCTCATGCTTAAAATTATGCCTCTATTTACCTGATAATATGGTTAACTATGCTAAAATACAACTGAAATTTAGAAGAACCGTAGTAGTCCCTTCTCCTGGCATCAAATATCAGTCAGTAAGCAGCAAGGGTTCAAGATGTTTTGCCTCATTAAAAAAAATTATAGTGATGACCTAGTAAAGAATCATTGTTGTAGTTGGTGTTTATTGCAGTTGCATGTATAGTTAAGGATTAAAGGTGGTTTTGGCCTCTTGCCCATTCTGTTTTGAGTGTTGTTGTGGTTTGTGATGTGATGGTGAGGGAAGCTGGGATATGTTGTGATGGTGAGGGAAGCTGGAATATGTTGTGATGGTGAGGGAAGCTGGGATATGTTGTGATGGTGAGGGAAGCCGGAATATGTTGTGATGGTGAGGGAAGCTGGAATATGTTGTGCTGGTGAGGGAAGCTGGAATATGTTGTGATGGTGAGGGAACTGGAATATGTTGTGATGGTGAGGGAAGCTGGAATATGTTGTGATGGTGAGGGAAGATGGAATATGTTGTGATGGTGAGGGAAGATGGAATATGTTGTGATGGTGAGGGAAGCTGGAATATGTTGTGATGGTGAGGGAAGCTGGGATATGTTGTGATGGTGAGGGAAGCCGGAATATGTTGTGATGGTGAGGGAAGATGGAATATGTTGTGATGGTGAGGGAAGATGGAATATGTTGTGATGGTGAGGGAAGCTGGGATATGTTGTGATGGTGAGGGAAGCTGGAATATGTTGTGATGGTGAGGGAAGATGGAATATGTTGTGATGGTGAGGGAAGCTGGAATATGTTGGAGGTCGTTGCTACATAGGGGAACATAGGACTCAAATATTTCTGTCATGAGTGATTTAACCCTTTCACGCCCAGATCTTTCCTTTGCCATAAAAAATAGTCTGTTGTTAGCCATAAAATAACAAAAGTGACTTAATATACCAAATTAGTTAGTGGACAAGGATACTAAACAGGTTATATCTATAAAACATTCCATATATTCATTAAAATCGTCTAATGGTACCCAAATTACAATGGAAATTACGTTCTGGGCCTCAAGGGGTTAATACTACTATAATACATACATGAAGACTTGTAACATGTACCTGATGCAGTTATTCATATGTATAAAGAAGATATTGAACTAATCTATTCTATCCATTTCTTTCTGACTCACTCCTTTATCATTCCTTTGCCTTCCATCCTTTGTTTTTTTTCATCGTTTTTTTTTTTCATCGTTACATTTTCTTATCTCATTCCTCCTAATCTATTCTATCCATTTCTTTCTTACTCACTCCTTTATCATTCCTTTGCCTTCCATCCTTTGTTTTTTTCATCATTACATTTTCTTATCCCATTCCTCTTCACCTGTATTCCTTCTCCTTATTTCTGTCTCTCCTTATTCCCATTCGTCATCGTCCTTCTCATGTCCAATATTTTCTGTTTATTTCTCTTCCTTCCCTCCCTCTACTCTTCACCCATTCCTTTATCATGATTCTATCCCTTCCCTTTCCTTCTCTCTCTATCTTGTTACTCCTTTACTTATGTTGACTCTACTTTACCTATCCTTCCTTTATCTCAACTCTACTTTACCTATCCTTCCTTTATCTCAACTCTACTTTTCCCGTCCTTTATCTTGACTACTTTACCTATCCTTCCTTTATCTTAACTCTACTTTACCCACCCTTCCTTTATCTTAACTCTACTTTACCCACCCTTCCTTTATCTTAACTCTACTTTACCCACCCTTCCTTTATCTTAACTCTACTTTACCCACCCTTCCTTTATCTTAACTCTACTTTACCCATCCTTCCTTTATCTTGACTCTACTTTACCCATCCTTCCTTTATCTCAACTCTACTTTACCTATCCTTCCTTTATCTCAACTCTACTTTACCCATCCTTTTCTTTTTTTTTATTTTTCATCCTTTTATCTTAACTCTACTTTACCCACCCTTCCTTTATATTAACTCTACTTTACCCATCCTTCCTTTATCTTGACTCTACTTTACCCACCCTTCCTTTATCTCAACTCTACTTTACCCACCCTTCCTTTATATTAACTCTACTTTACCCATCCTTCCTTTATCTTGACTCTACTTTACCCACCCTTCCTTTATCTCAACTCTACTTTACCCATCCTTCCTTTATATTAACTACTTTACCCATCCTTCCTTTATCTTGACTCTACTTTAACCACCCTTCCTTTATCTCAACTCTACTTTACCCACCCT
>JACEEZ010021714.1:62500-85000 GCA_016584305.1 Chionoecetes opilio
GGGGGGAGTGAAGGGCCCCATTTTCACCAACTTAACGTGTGGCGAGTATAGTTTCCGCTGACGCCTGTTCCGCCTTTCACACTTCCAGCATACATTCTATTCTTATATATCCTTCTTGTCATCTCCCTCTCATCCATCCTCCGGGTGTCCAAACCATCAAGAGTGCTGCCGCGCTTCACTCTCCACCACCACACAGCTCCTCTTCCTTATTAGTCATACCAAATCTTCCTTATACCTTCTCATTACTCTCACCACCATTCTGTTCCCACCTCATCCACTTCTCAGGGAGCTCATTACCACTGCTTGAATCTTAGGCTTCTGACATTTATCTCTTGTCCAGGTCTAAGACACAAGTAGGGGTAATAAGAGGCTACCGTATTTTATGGCTTATAAGATGCACTTTTTCCCCTAAAATATATCCTGAAAAATACTCAAGTGTCTTCCAAGACGAATGTTGTAGTACTTCCTCAGTACTCAGTACCTCAGTACTTACCTGTTACAAGTATTTCAAATACCATAAAACATTCAAATCAACTAATCTGTCCTCACGCTGTGATGTTTACGTTCCGCCTCGGAAGCTCGGCGCCAACAGCGCCACCTATCGTCTGCTAGGGTTGATGTATCATTTACCACCAGGCTGTCACACGTATCACAAGCTCTTTTCAGTCCTGGAAATTATCACCCATGGCGAATTCATCAAAACAATTTACTTATACTATCGCATACAAGCTAAAAGTTGTACGATACGCCAAAGAACATGGGAACAGAGCAACAGAAAGACACTTCGGACCACCGCCTACCCAGAAAATTGGTAGCTTTTTCTACTGCCTACTGGTAGAAAATCTTTATTTATAAAAAAAAATCTTAGAAATGACTTTCCAAAATCAGGGTGCGTCTTCCAAGATGCAGCGTCTTATAAGCCGTAAAATACGGTAATGAGAATGTATATGCATCCCTTTTGATAAATATGTCATACAGTCCAAAACCGTGCGCAGGCATAGGCGCAGACGACACCTTTGTGTACTGCCGGGTGTGGACGCTGGCCAAGCAGGACAAGAACACGGGCACCATGGTCAAGCTTGTGGCGGACACCTTC
The DNA here is from genome assembly GCA_016584305.1 of Chionoecetes opilio. Classification (NCBI taxonomy): domain Eukaryota; kingdom Metazoa; phylum Arthropoda; class Malacostraca; order Decapoda; family Majidae; genus Chionoecetes; species Chionoecetes opilio. The sequence goes on from JACEEZ010021714.1 coordinate 63,597, forward strand.
CACCACGCCGCCGCCTCCATCGCCGTCACCTCCCTCACCACGGCCGCCGCCTTCCTCGCCTCCTGTGTCTCCCACATCACCGCCATCCGCTGCTTCAGGTGTGTGGTGACAGAGTTGTGGCAGACTGGGCCTGACCTATACTCAAGGGCTCCTGTCTCTATCTATATTTATCAAGTTTTTCTTAATTTGATGCACATTGCTCTCCGCTATCACCTCAGCTTATGGTCTGTTTCAGGTTCAGGTGTACCTACACCTCGTTTAATGCTCGAGTTACATTCCTGGAAAAATCATGCGTTAAGCGAAATGTTTGTTGAGTGAATCATATATTCTCATTGGTTTTTTCTAATTTAAGAACAATTTTGTGTGTAACTTTGAATTTTTTGTGTTAAACGAAGTTTGGTGCAAATTTTTTTTTTGCGTTACTGAATTTTTGTAAAGCGAGGCTGCGTTAAACGAGGTCGTGTTTATACTTGATGGTCTCTGAGTTATCAAGGGAAAAATTTTGTGCACAGATATAGACATAACTATCTCTTTTGAAAATTTGTGTTTATCAAACAGAAAGTTCCCTTATCAACACAGCCAAGTGATGCACAGAAATGTCCTTCATTGCACAGCTGTGTTTGATCAGACTCACAGTATTCAGGCATCACAGATAATGCTTCACCATGCAGTCAGTCACAGGGAAGACCTTTGCCCCGCAGCATCTTTGCCGGGACGGTGGTGCTGGCCAACCTGCTGCTGATGCTGACGTGGGTGCCGGCCTGCGTGGTGGTGGCCGAGCGCTGGGGGGCCTCCACCTGCTGCCTGTGTGTGCCGCCCGCCCCCGTCTATGCCCCGCAGCTGCCGCCCCGCTGCTCCGTGCTGTGCGCCCTGCCCCTCAGGTTGTGCTACTTCTGTTCCGAGTCTGCCCGAGTGTTCTTTGAGAAGGTGTTGCCCTGGGTGGTGGTGAAGCTGAGGTACCTGTGGGTGGTGGCGCTGGGCAGCCTGGCCGTGTGCAGCGCCCTCGTCGTCTTCTATTATCCCGGCCTGCAGCTGCCAGACTCGCAGGAATTCCAGCTGTTCTCCCGGGATCATGTGTTTGAGCAGTATGACCTGGAGTACAAGTACAAATTCTGGTTTGAGCGCAACCTTCGCACGGACATTGTGAACCGCCTGCCGGTGAGGGTGGTCTGGGGCATCCAGGCGGTGGACAACGGAGACCACCTCAACCCGGCCTCCAAGGGCTCTCTGGTGTTTGACAAAGAATTTGACATCGCCCACCCGGAGTCCCAGGAGTGGCTGCGCGGCTTCTGCCGTCAGCTGCGTAACCAGAGCTTCTACATGCCCACGCTGGGCCCGCTGCTGCCCAACTGCTTCATCGACACCTTCAAGCTGTGGATGGAAGGACGCAAGTGTCAGGACCTCATCAACGGGGTGAACCGCTACCCCTGCTGCAAGGACTCCGCCTTCCCTTACCCTCGGTGGGTGTTTGACGAATGCATCCACGAGGGCATCCAGGCTCTCTACCAGACCCCGCGAGAGTACTTCATCCCCGGCGTGGCCGGCCCAAAGTTCAGTCGGGACTCGGGCAAGGTGGTGGCGATGGTGGTGGAGTATGACAGCAACACTCTGTGGTCGCTCTCCTACACTGCCATGCAAACCTTCTTTGTAAAGGTGAGTGAACATTTCTGGTTTTCTTGTAAACTACTGCAATAATTGCCATGTTGCTTTTTTTCAAAGCCATATAGATACACCATCATCATCATCTTTCTGTATAACATCAGATATTCCCATAATATCTTATGAGGTTAGACGGGCGATGATACACTTCCAACTATCTCTATCCATTGCCTCAACATCTTCAATGCCCAATGCGGCCAGATTCTCTTCAACACCCTGTCTCCCTGTCTTCCTAGGCCTGCCCAATGGTTGGCGACCTGGCACTTCCACTCCAGCAGCTCTCCCCAATGCCTCACACCTTTTCTCCTCTTCATGTGCCCAAACCACCTCAATCTCCTAACTCTCAGCACTGTGCTCAGCATCTTCAATCGACATCTTGCCACCTCTTCACCGGACACTTCATCTCTCCATGTGATTCCAGCCATATACCTCAACGTTCTCCGATCACAACCAAACATTACATCTTATAGAGACAGTCATATAGATACATGTACATATATACACTCGACCCTCGATTTAATGGACTAAATGGGGAATTGAAGTGTCCGTTGTTGGTATTCGTGGGCCGGACACAATTTTTTTCATACTTAACACTGTTTATTACATATAAAGACAATAAAAATATGAAATATGATTATGAATAAGCATTTATGGGTATTAAGAAACATATTGATATGTATAACCTAAACACTATGCATCATTGCAAAACAAAAACATGAAAATAATTGTAGTTTAAGTTTTATTTAGTGTAAACCATATGTAGAGCTGCATACAGGACTATGTACAGGACTTTGAAGGCTTCTATTCTGAGTCCGAGGTAGTGGCCTGGCGGACACATTTTTCAAGCAACGGACTTATTGAATAGTTTGGTCCGCTTGTTCGGTAGCAGATGGAGTCCGTTAAATCGAGGGTCAAGTGTATACAAACACACACACACACACACACACACACACACCCACACACCCACCCACCCACCCACCCACCCACCCACCCACCCACCCACCCACCCACCCACCCATCCACCCACTGGTGTACAGGTGCAGCAAGCTGGTTTGATGTTTTGATGGCTTTCAGGCTCACAAAGAACACACAAGGGTGTGACAGGCGGCAACAGCTCCCTGATAAACATTTTCCCTCAGGTGGAGTCGTGGGTTGAGGCCCAGATGAAGGAGGCGCCGTATGGCATGCGCGGCGGCTGGTTCACCTCGTCCCTGGAGTTTTACGACGTGCAGCACTCCCTGTCCGTGGGGACGGGCGTGGCGGTGGCGGTGGCGGTGGGGGTGAGCCTGGCCGTGCTGGTGCTCACCACCCTCAACGTGGTGGTGAGTCTGCTGGCGGTGTTGAGCGTGGGCGCCGTCATCATGGTGACGCTGGCGGCCCTGGTCCTGCTGGGCTGGCGACTCAACGTGTTGGAGAGCGTGACGGTGAGCGTGGCCATCGGCCTGGCCGTGGACCTCACCCTGCACTACGGGGTGGCCTACAGGCTGTCCCCTGAGAGAGACCGCGAAGCGGCCGTCTCCTGGGCCATGGGTCGCATGGGTAGCCCGGTGTTCATGGCCGCGGCCACCTCCCTGGCGGCCGGGGCGGCCATGCTGCCGGCCAACGTGTTGGCCTACGTGCACATCGGCACCTTCCTGACGGTGCTCACCACCGTCTCCTACGTGTACGCCACCCTCTTCTACCTCCCTCTGCTGCGCATCTTTGGCCCGGAGTCCGGCTGTGGCCAGCTGTCCTGCCCCAAGCTGTGCCTGTGCTCTTGTTGTGTCACGAGTAGCCAGCAGCACGTGGACAAGACGGTGTACCAGCAAGCCTACATGAGCGAGTCCACGCTGTCCACCTCCAGCACCTCCTGTCCGCCTCCCCAGACTCACCCGTCCTCGGACACTCACGAGCTGGAGCCGCTGACGGCCATGAGGCTCGCCGGTCGAGTCCGGCTGGGTCACGGGCCCACCCGGCACAAGGTGGGTCAGGCCGAGGCGGCCGCCCCGCCAGAAGGCGTCGCCAACCACGTGGCGCCCCACCCCGAGGCGGGAGCGTCCTCCGGGATCGGGCGCGCCGGCCGGTCCGGGTCTCTATCCTCTTCCGTCGGTCGTCGAGACCGTAAGAAATTCATCCCCCGCAAGGTGTCGCTGCCCTCCCCCGGGGAAGCGGTGAGTGAGGGAGGGGAGCCCTCCCCGAGACACAGTGTGGCTCCAGCCTCCTCAGCCACCACCATCCTGTACTCTGAGCCAGACACTGACTATGGCCAGCAGAACCACCACCCCCAGGACAGCGGCGTGGTCCTGGGGGTGCCGGCGCTGGAGGCCGGGGCCGTGGTGGCATGAGAAGGCTGGTCAAGGTGGTGCTAGGTTGAGGCTGTCATTGTGATAACATGTTGCTCATTTCTCTTGTGTTGTGGTGTGGGGGTGTGTTGGCAAGGAAAGCTCTGCCTTACAGGGGCAACTCCGCCACCCCAGAGTGGGGCTGGTGGGACAGGTGTGGTGTTTGCTGCATCAGGCAGGTATGTAGCACTTGGTATCATATATAAATAGATATAGAGGTACTATTATATGCAAATGTTTGATGTTGTAGTAGTGAGAGTGTGTGCGTGCGTGCGTGTGCGTGTGTGTGTCTTAAGGCTTGTGAAGAACAAAAACATTTAGTTTTGTGAATTGTTGAAAATTATTGAATTTCATCAGTGTTAAAGAGGGTTTTTATATCATTTTATATGAGGAGAATAATGAATTGCTCTCTCTTATGAAACCAAAAGAACATTGTGTCATAGGTGATACCAGTATAGTGCCATCAGTCATAACACTTACACTTAGGAGATTACAGTTAAGTTTGATCAGACTATTTATTTCTTATATTACTATGTATTGATCTCTTGAGTGCTTGGCCTCAGTTTTCCAGCGTGACCTTTGTCTGCAGGGTTAGCCGAGCACCTTTAGAGCCGCCTGTCAAGCCCGTCATTGTGCCCTGTCTCAGTAGGTCACTTCCCTGCCTGCCTTGTGCACTGCTTCATGGGAGCCTTGGTGGCGTTTCTCCAGCTTCCCTCGCAGCGAATGGAAGTAGTGTTGATGCAACGCATAATGACCAAGTTTTAAGTGACTTATTGTGTACCTGTGTTGTTGTTACTGTTTTGATGTGCTACAGTGAGTTGACAGTGTGTTGTTTAGAGTGAAGGCTTTTTTTAAATGTGGTGATGTTGCCTAGTGCATTTTATTTACTGATAGTAACTCCTTGATCAGCATTTTCTTCTTATTTGCAAGTCATGTCCAAAAGACTTACGAGGGCTGCCAAGACAGCCTGAGGGTGTACTTGTGGGAATCACTTCATAACTTTATATAAAAATAAGAAGAGGAAAAAGGGAAATATGCATTCATGATTAAAATGTCCACATGATCAGCACAAGCCAAGGAGTTACTGGATTGCCAGATTAATATTCATGCATAATGACCAGCACTGCATTGCACAGCTTCAAGTCTGCACAACACAGCTCCACAAAGTATCAAGGTTGTTGTGCACAATGTCGCACAGCACCAAACACCCAACAAAACCTCGGGGCTCCTGTAGACGTGTGCCGGCGAGAGCCGTGCCACAACTGTACGGCGAGCAGTGACTGTTCATGATCCTGAAACAAGTCTGCCTGAACGTGGTCCCCGCACCGCAGGCAGGTGGTCACACAAGTCTTGTGGGACCACCGTGTGTTGCCCAGAGTCACATAAGTGCCCGGATTTCATGCTTGTTTTGGTCGGACTGAAGTGTAAAAATAATTTCTGAGATTTGCGCAACTACCGTAGGGTGCCGAGGCAACACAGCCGCAGCACAGGCCAGCGGGACAAGACAAGTGTTGGTGGCGGTGGAGCATTGTGGAGGTCTGCTCCTTGTTGACAGCGATGTGATGATTTAGCTTGTGTCCTTCAGGAAGTGTAAGGTATAATGCAGTATATCATGTGATATACTTGTACACGACCCCACAACCCCTTGCCTCTTGCCAACCACAACTCTCGCCAGACCACTCCATCTCTTGGCTCACCAGGAACCATCCGCAGGAATTCAATGATTATTTTGCTTAATAGCAAATCTTAAAAGATCTTCAATTGATATTTCTGAGGTTCTTTCACACAGTAAAGCCCCAGCATGATGGGTCAAGGCAGAAACACCTTCCACATGGTGCAGGGTGTGCAGGCATCACCTCCTGTCCCACTGTTTTATTACGATAGTCAAGAATGCTTGTTATAAAAGACGGAATTCCAATGCCAACAAATAGAAGGAATGATGTATACACTGTCTGATGATTCCTAAGTGAATAGGAAATTATGCAAAATATTAAAGAGTAGTTACAGAAAAATATCATGAACTGCCAAATTAAATTGTGACCCATTTCTCATAATTTTTCATGAAAGATAAATTTTTCATTGCCAAATTTAATATTACTTCAGCTCAAGTATTTGGTCTAGGAAAAGGCAATTTGACCATTGCAAACTGGGAAAGCTCAAGAAAATTACAAGCAAAATTTGATTCCAATTGTTTTAGAGGAGTTTCTGCCTCCAGTACACTGAGGGCTTTACTGCCTCACTCATTGTACAAGTGAGTGAATGCTCATTTCCGTACAGACTGCTTCATGCGTGCTCTGGTATTCAGAACAAGAGAAACGCACAGAATCTTTGCTACAATGCCCTCTCTGCCTTTTATACCCTTACTTGATCACCCACACCCACACACACCTTCCCTCATCCCCATCCTGCGCAGGCGAAGGATGGGGTTTGCTTCCTCCTGTAAAGCAGTTAGGCTGAAATGACAGACTTGCATAGCTGGGTGGCACGCTGAGTTGCTTGACGCTTGTGGCTGGCGGTGTGCATCGTGAGGGACGGCAGCATGAGGGTCACTGATTGAGTTTGTATTGTGTGTCGGAGATCTCGAAGGGAAGGTTGGGTGTGCACAGTGACGGCTCGGGTAGCTGTTGTTTTAATTAGTTTTTAGGACTTTGAAATTAGAATCTCAAACATTTATTTTTATTTTTAAAACAACTACAATATCTTACTAAGCAATTTCAGACTACGTATAGAGGAACCGCACCAAACTTATGGGAAGAATGATAATCAAATAAATGCATTCATATGCACTATTGGGTTTTAAAGCATGTTTTGCAACAGCTTGAAGTGTCTTCCTGTGTTGTGGAAGGCTTTGATCAGGCGGCACAGGACACGGTGGCAACTACATTTTCTGTACAATTAGTAACAAATCAAGCTCTCAAATTTAGAAATTGAAGTCTATATTTCAAGATGTTTTCTTTACATCTTATGACATATACAAGTTCATGTCTCAGTAATCAAGTTATAATTATGTCAAGTTCAATAGTGAATTGTAATGAAGCATACCAAGATTTAAGACACACTTGAGGAGCCTACGAGGGGACTGAGGCAAGTGAACTGTATTAATGTGTTTCCACCTCTTGCCGTCATTTTTAGAGTGAGGCGCTGCATCCATACTGGCCATGCACTCTATAAAGTATTGTTATTACTGTGTTATGGGCGTCATGGAGTCATGCTTTAAGAGTTGATATTTCGGGTGAAAGGAGAGGCTGCAGTGCTCTTGTAGACTTGTAGGAGTGAAGGGAGAAAATATCACAGGCTGCAGCTCTCCCTTGTGTGTGTGGGGGGTAGGGTGTGTGTGTGGGGGGGGGGTGCAGAGCAAAGCTTATCATTCTTCCCTTGCGGTGATGTGCAACTGAAACCATAAAATTAATGATAACCAAATGTTTCACCTCACTTGCCATTATTTATTCATCCATTCGCCAATTTTCTAACACATTAATTTCAACGAGGTAAATATAACCATATATTTTGCTTTATAATGGACAAACTGAATCCTGCGAGAGGTTTGATGCTTTAATTAAGATTGTGTAGTAAATGGTGAGGGTCTTTACTTGAGGATTTGAGTGATAGGAAATGTTCGTAATGCTTTAACAATGAAACCTTGAGTAATAAACTGTGTAATGTTTTAACTGAACATTTTAAGTCGCAGAAAGTGTACGTAGTTGAATAACCAGATTATTTAATTCTCTTGTTGGAATGCCATGAGAAGAGAGGCAATGCTGGTGACTTATTTTGGCGGGCAGGAGACGTTAGGAAAGAATGAACATCGTGACATCAGTACTATATCAAGAGTACATAGTCTTAGCCATGTTAATGTAAGTCAACTTGTATAAATAAAATGTACTATATTTTCATACATTAGGAATCAGTTGTTTCCTCGGTATTGAAATATGATTTGGTCTGTGGTGGTCTGAGATAAGGTGAGGTTTACATCTTAAGTTTTCAATATTAAGCATTATTATGTCATATGGCACTTACGCTTCAACAAATCTCAATGAAAAAGCAAACATAATGCCTCAAACAATGTCACGGTCCTTACAGTAATTGGTGGGATAATGTACTAGTTCAATTTTCTGATCGTACAATTAGCAATGCATAATTAGGTTTACCCATAATTACCATATCTTGACATCTCCATTTCCTGCACTAGGTATAAGTAGGAGATTTAGACATTAAGATGAATTATTGTTTTAAGTGTGATATATGCAGGTTGGTATGAATGCCTTGGGCCACTCCGACCACCACACACCATTCCAGCGCTTCCATTCCCGTACTATACTCGCCACACGTTAACCCCTTCAAACCCAGATCTTTCCTTGGCTATATAAAAATGTATGTTGTCGAGCCATAAAATTACAAAAAGTAACTGAATATATTAAACTAGTTAGTCGACAAGGATACTAAACAGGTCATATCTATAAAATTAAGCTTATAATCACTAAAAATCGTGTAATGGTAGCCAAATTACAATGGAAATTACGTTCTGGGTCTCAAGAGGTTAGTTGGCGAAAATGGGGCTCCCTCACTCCCCACATCCAAACGCACAAATGGGGCTTTAGGGCGGAACTTGGAGTAAAGCATTTTTAGGCTCTAAGGCAACATCTCGGCCAATCCCGTGCGTTCGGAAGGGGGGAGTGAAGAGGCCCCATTTTCGCCAACTTAACGTGCAGCGAGTATACATTGTTCTCTATTCCTACATGATTCTTGGCTCTCACACGTCGCTGATCTCATAACCTCACCACACTACCTTCTCAGCTGTCCAAACCTTACCTGGGAAGTCCTGTCTCATACGTGCCAACTTTTATTTATTTCCATTGCATCATCTTCACGACTGCGACACATGCATATTTCCTCCTTTTTTTCAATCACATATCATAACTTCATTCATCACATAACTTTTTACTTTCATCATGGTAACATTTTCTCTCATTACAGCACATGTATACATTCTCCTATTTTTCCATCACTCTCCCAACACATGATATATTCTTGCCACGTTCTTGACCTGCCCCATGTAAGTGCCAATCACATGATTCTCAGTATGTTTTATCTCTGGTTTTGTTTTGAGCATCATGAAGGCAAGTGTCTCGCGTCCATAACATTAATTTTCTCGTTAACTCTGTTCTTAGTTCCTATACGTGCTCTGTTACCTCTCATGACACTCCAGATATTTTCCTTCATTTTGGGTTAGCTTTTGTTCTCATCTAGTCCTGAATTCTCCCTCCCTTGGTGTCTTAATCTTGTCAAGTTGTTTCTCAGGGGCCATAAATAATTTGTATGTATTTCTAGTCTGCCACTCCCCATGTTTCTTTTACTTATAACTTTCTTCCACCTTTTATTTATTACTAACATATGTATTTCCAGTCCATCACTCCCACATGTTATTTTTTTTCCACTTCTAATTTGTTACCAGCCTATGTATGTCCAGTCCATTACTCCCACAGGTTTCCTTTCTTCACAACTTCTTCCATGTTTTGTTGGTTGCTAAGAATGGTCTCAAGATGAATGAGTCATACATTTGTGTCATTATTTGGCTGCTAAGTTCTGAGCAAATCAGTGTGTTTTTTAGTTAATATATTTTACTTATTTAAAAACACATGTTGTCCTATTATCCCTCTGTGTGTGCTGGTGGCTGGCTTCCGTGGGTGGGGGAAGGTGGGCAGCCTAATAAGCCCCCCCCTCCCCCTCCCCTAGGTAATGACATGAGGATCTGATAGGATTTGATAGTATGGTACAGGACACTTGAGTCACAACAAACATATTATGAGTCACAACAAACATATACGAGTAAATTAATCAAATAAGACAACTTGTGTATCAGTGGTCGGGTTTGAACCCTAGAACAGGGCGTCATGGCCGCCTCGCCGCCTGATGGTTAAAAGGGAAAGATACGATCACCCTAGACATCTCCCCAAACCACACTCAACGGGGGCTGCACGCGACATTATTCTTACCGCGGCCAGGCCACTTTAACAAATTAATCAAATAAGACAACTTGTGTATCAGTGCCTGGTCGGGTTGGAACGCCCTGTTCTCGGATTCAAACCCGACCAGGTACTGATACACACACATATATGAGTAAATTTAAAAAAAAAAGTTAATGCACAGGTACTTCCAAGTTAATCAATATCAAAACAAGATGAAAGACTAAAATTTTAATATCCCTTATCCTAGAGACAGTGGTACAAGTAGTGATACAAGTATGGCTGTGAATGTGCTTGTGTGTGCAGCTCTGGTTACAGCAGCATAACCTCTTTTGTCTAGACTAGAAGGTCATGGTATCTGTGCGTGTTTGCCAGCGCAACACACACCTAAAATATCTGCTAATTCTTTAAAGCTTGTTATGTCCTGTAAGCTGCCCGGAAAATCAGAAGCTCTATACAAAACCAATGATTTTTATATACATTGATTGAATTTCCCAAACCTGTGGGGTGACATCCCAGAATAAGCAGAAGACAGGAATAACAGAAATTGCATCAATACATGCAGTTATACTAGGACATTAGTGGATCGGTGGTGTAATGGTTAGCATGGTTAACTCACAACCAAGAGGACCAGGGTTCATGGTTCAAATTATAATCAAATAGAGACAATTTGAACTTTTCTCCTTTTACATTGTAGCCTTTGTTTGACTTGTACAGAACAGGTATGGGACGCAAGCCAAAAAGTTGTGACCTCACTCTCTAGCTCGAATAGAAAACAGCGAGCCTTTTCTATGTATGTGTATTAATCTACTGCATAGTTGTATTTTACGGAGCTGAGCTACACTTGCATGGCCCCGTCTCCATACATGTACATATTTACATTTTGATTTTGATTCCTTAGTGGTTAGTGTTGGGCAAAGCTACCACCCTTGAAGGTGGGACACAATCCCCGGCTAACACCCTGTACCCATTCACTGCTGGGTGGACAGGGGCTCGGGTTTTGAGGAGACCACCCATGTGTGTGTGTGTGTTTGTGTGTGTGAAAGGCCAGTACTCCTGCTCTCCTGTAGGTGTGTGAACCCTTCATACAACAGACCAGAGGCGTACACGAGAAGCAGGCAAGGTGAAATTAAATAAATAAAAATCAAGCAGTCACTCAATAAATATTTATAACTGAATGAATCCCGCTGTCTGTAACATATATATCTTTACTTATTATATCTTACATTCTGTACATGACATATATATCTTATTGCACAACTCATCTGTACAGTGTGTGTCAGCGAGGAGCCACCTCATACTTCACTCCGTGGTGGCAGCCTGCAAAACAAGATACAAAAATACAAATGTAGACACAGCATCATGGAGACTGAACTGTATGTCAAAAGTGGCTGGGTGTGGGTGGTGCAAAATATTACTTTTACTGTGAGGCTCAATGGGTTTGTGAAGCGAGACAGGACTATTGGTATGCATATTTCTTATCTTGACCAGTTCATCAATTGGAGGAAAAGTGACTTTGCTAGATATTTTGCCAACTTCTTTTTAATAGTGGTGATTTTTTAAGTGGTGATTTTTCCAGGTTTTAATTTTAGTCCATGGCCATCTTCCTAAGGAGAGAGAGAGAGGGAGAATCATCAAGCCCCAGCCAAGCACTCCCTACTAATTTCATAATTTTCTCCACTTACACTCACACACTCACCTGACTCCCCTTCTGCTTCCTCTCCTGCAGCAGACTCTTCAGGAACAGCTCACCGGCCCTGTAGGAGGAGCGCACCAGAGGGCCACTGGCGGTGTAGGCAAACCCCAGCCTCTCCCCCGTCTCCTGCCACTCCTGGTACTTGGCCGGGGTGACGTACTCAGACACTCGCAGGTGCCGCTTGGTGGGCTGCATGTACTGGCCCAGCGTGAGGCAGTCCACGCCAGCACTGCGCAGGTCTGTGGGGAGGACAGGGGTTGAAGATACGAAAAGGACTCCCTCTGTAGCTATCTTCCAATTAGACACCAGAAATGGTCCACAGAACACTACTCCAGTTGTGGATAAATGTCGTGAAAAAAGAAAATGTGTACCTGAAAGTAATGTTGTTTGGGTGATACATGAGGAACCAGGTGTATCCCTGGCTCCATGACACTTATATTCTTACTTCACAGCTTAACATTACCTACTAGGCTTTGAGAGAATCAAAGGTGGAAACAGTTGTCCAACAATATATAAAAATAACAGAGAATGCTGTCTTGTTTCAGCACGACAGCAACTGCTCATATTGTATCTTTAATTTTAACGCAGGGAGATCATATCAAGCCACATACATAATTCTTCAGAGTTAGACACTCCATTATGTTGCATTAAACTGAATTTCTTCACTGCTTAATCTCACATGTTTTGGAAAAAGCCAATGAAAAAAACATAGGTACATCATTCCAAGATGCCAAATAGTGTAGATTCAATGTTTATCTAAGACTATGGATTGCCTTGACTCCTGATTCCTGGAGTCTAGGTTCCCTGTCACCTCCACACACTCACCCTTCATGGTCTGCAGCACCTGTTCGTCTGTCTCCCCGAGGCCCAGCATGATGGACGTCTTGGTCACCAGGTCTGGCGTCGCCACCTTGGCATCCTCCAGGACCTTCAGTGACTGCCTGCCAAGGACACCATCACAATTACACAACACACAATGCTGTTATTTTGAAACAATCTAAATGTTCCCCTATTTGTGTGGAACATGAATATTCATTAAGAAAAAAATTCAAGATGTCAAGAAATGCCAAATTGGATACAAAGAGTTTAGAGGCAAATGCCATGCTGTGGTTTAATACAAGATCCTCTCTTGGTCTCTGAGCCTCTGGTGGCTGAACACTGAATACAAAGACAAAAGGATTTAATGTAACTGAGGACTGGCTACTCCATCACAGAGGACCATACACACACGTAGTGACTCACTTATAAGGGAAGATTAATGAGTGGATGGACTACACTTTCTGTCCCTGCCTGGAGTTGAAAGTAAGCCTGTAAATCTACTGTATTCTAATGCATGTTCTTTGGAACAGCCTCAAGGCCACAACAGGTTCTTATACCCACCACAGGGTTCAACACAGGGTTCTTATACCCACCATCCACCAAGGCTGTAGATTTGTAATGAGGAGAGGTTATCACTGCATCACACAGGAGTAAACACCAACATGATCTCCCTTACTCATGCCGCCTCTCACCTGTATCTGGCGCGGGGGTCACGCACGCGGGGGGTGAGGAACTCCACGGTCTCGATGTTGTGGGCAAACACATCCAGGCCGGAGTTGGCAATGGCGGCCACACACTCCTTGTTGCCGCCAAAGTCAGGCACCAAACACTCCACCAGGATGGAGGAGTTCCTGGGAGGGGAAGGATCGTACTGACGCATGGAAACTTTGATAAAGAAATTAAGTTTACCCAATGAAGAAAATCTGTGGAGTAGCAAGTGAAAAACTGGCTAACGGTTACTCACTGTCTCTTGAGCTCCTTCACCGTCTCGGCAAAGTGAGATGAACCGCCATCGGGAATGTCTGTGGAGTAAAACGATTCATACCATCAACATTCAGTTGTGTCACTGTGGAATACGCCTATACATGCTGTATGCTTATACGCCTCCGTGGTGCAGTGGCTAGTGTGCCTAGCTAGGAATCCGAGGGCCCAGGTTTGAATCCCGGCCAGGGCAGTTGGTGTGCAGCCCACCAGCTGTTCATTCTTCCTTTCGGGCTCGGTCGATAAATGGGTACCTGGGGAAACCTGGGGAAGGTAACTGGTAACCCGGATGTCACACTCGTCCTGTGTCCCGGAATAGTGGGTCGTCACCCACCACAGGCTCTAGGGCTAATGCAACGGAGATGAGCACCGAGGCACCGAGCCACGGGCAGCATAGCGTATGCCCCAATCTTTACCTTTTACTGTGGAATATTAAGCAGTGAAAAGTACTGCCTCACCTCAACCTGCGTAACCCCATCCTAAGCTGAGGATAAACTGTATTTACCTGAGGAGTACGGGACACAGGTATTGGGGACACTGGCAGGTTGGAGAATCAGCTGTTGTGGGGAGTTGTTGGAAGGCTCCCCTCTTGTAGTGTCAATTCCAAATAAAGCACAGGGCAGAAAGGTACTAATAATCTGCTTGTGTTAAGTACCAACCCATTTGTTTGAGAAAAGGTCTTTTCTATGAAAGAAAGAAATGCTACAACTACTGCTGACATTACTGTGACCACTGACATGCTTACCGTCTCGGTCAACGGAGGTGAGGACCACATAGTCGAGGCCCCACTTGGCAATGGCCGTGGCAGTGTTGACGGGTTCACTGGGGTCCAGGGGCGGGGGTTTGCGTGCTGTTTTGACGGAGCAGAAGCGACAGCCTCTGGTGCATGTATCCCCCATCAGCTGTGGAAGGGCAGGTGGATGCCTTACACAGTTTTCCTTATGATAGTAACATTAATCTGAGTCACTAAAATCACTAAACAACACTGCAAAGCACACTATGCAGCACGAAGGGCAGCTCTCACACATACTCTTGGATCACAAAAACCTGAATTACTGGAAGTACAGCGCATAACAACAGAGTGAGCTCAATGTAGCAGGAAGAGCAGCCCTCACGCACGCATACACAGCCGCTGACCTGCCCCAACTTACCATTATTGTAGCAGTTGACACCGAGCCCTCATTTCCCCCCCAACACTCCCTATGTTGGGGCAACGCGCCTCCTCGCAGACAGTGTGCAGGTTGAGGCCTCGGAGGTCCGCCTTCAGCTGGAATGTCAAGTGATGTCTGAAATTAGGCTCTCAAGTTGTTGTTTTTTTGTTTGTTTTTTGCATTTGTGCCTATAGCGCCTGTAGGCAGTGACTTCTAAGGCTTGGATGGTAGGCTCTGGAGGTTCACTTGAGGGCTGTGATGGTTGGCCCTCACCCGTGGTGGTGCAGGCAGCATTTTTATAGTGACACCTGTAATTATAGGCTCATGCCGCCCCCCTGTGTCCTCCGATGCACTCGCAATCGAAGGTAGAGTTAATGGACAGGGCATGTGGGTGTTCTTAGGCCACTCAATGGTGCAGAAAGATTTTGGTTTTCATCAGGGATCGAACTCGGGTCACCGAGAACGCCACTCTGAGACGTTAACCACTCTGCTACCGCCTCCCCCAACCAACTTTTTTGTGCATTTCTCTGTCATTTATCACCTGAGTCCTTTACTTCTGTATATTGAATGGGTCTTTATTACTGTATATCATGAGATTTATTTGTTAGTTCATCATAGTTCATTAGTACAGAGACCTCTATTTCTCCATACCATAGAGTAGGGTTTGAGAATGATAAGTGACAGAAAGCTGCAAGAGGGTGAGTGGACGTGAGATGAAAGACTTCCAGGTCAAGAGGAAGCAAAGTCCAAGACAGGGTGAAAAGTGGATGAGAGTTGATGTGTGCATGAAAGTGTCGGGACATGAGCCAGTACTATAGACTCTTTTGGCATAGTGGCCTCAAACATGAAATACTAATCAACAGGTTTTCCACTTAAAAAGAAAACACACGAGTCCTTGCAAAAAAAAAAAAAGAAGAAATAAAAAAATCTCTCTCTCTATCCTTTGCAGGTCCTCCCACCTTGCTGTAGTTCTTGCCGATGGGGATCTCCCTCTTGAGCCAAGGCGGCAGACGCAGCCGTGCAGAGTCCCCGGCCTCCCGGCGCAGCTTGCCATCATAGTCTTCCCAGCTGGTGTCCTTGGTCACCTGAGACCGGATACATTGTGGGGTGAGAACTTACACAAAATCACGTGTCCGATTTCCTGAGTTATAAAAAGTTCCTTGAGTTATGTATAGAGAAGGTTTAATCAAGTTTCTTAGATTATGCTTGGCGGGCTATATTATGAAAAGTTCCTAAGATTGTGTATGTTTATATTATGAGCAAAACCAAATAATAGCAAACACAATTTAAAGGCTGCCAACACACAAGATGCAGCAAATAACAGAATAATAATGAAGATAAAATCTAACAGTATGTACTTGCCTCGCCTGTTATGAAGTCACTCAGAGAAGGTCCATCGGCCACCTTTTTCTTCTTCTCGTGAGGCAGGCTGCTGACAGACCTGCAGCTGCCTGCACGTGCCGCCCACAACACCTGCAGGCAAACACATGGATGTCAGACCTGCTAATGACGGGGGTGAGAGGATTCCGTCACCTTCATGACATCTGACAACTAGAGGTTAGTAAGTAGTGGGGAGTTAGTAGTGGTGTAAAACCTTGAGATTTGAGTGATTTCACTTTCAATCATTGGATAAACCTTAGTGATGGGATACTGGGTATTATTTTACACTAGGACCAGAATTCCCTACACAATTGGGAGTATGGTTTCTGTTTACCTTATTGGATTCTAGGAAACTTTATCTCAATGAGCTTCCGTCGCAAATAATTACTTTTGGAGATATAACATGTTATTTATCGGGAGGAGAGAGACAAGTGTTTACGTGCGCCTCACTCTTCTTCCTCTTGTGACCTGCATCGCCTCTGTTTTTCCCTTGCCACGGACACTTTTTAATGAGGATTTGGCTTTAGTTAGTAGGTCAAAACGTGGGGTTAGGTTAGATTAGGTTAGGTTAGTGAGTCAAAAGGTGGGGTTAGGTTAGTTAATTTTCATATCTCCTATACACTCTCCTTCCTCCTAAAAACATCTTATATCTCCGAAAGTAGTGATTTGCGACAGAAACTTAGATAGAATGTTTCTTAGAATCCATTAAGATAAACAGAAACCATACTCACATTTGTGTAGAGAATTCTGGTCCTAGTGTGAAAAATTGTTAAAATTTCGGTAGTGGGCTTTCACCGATTTCGAGGCCAAAACTCAAGTTTTCCTGAATAGTTTTGATGTGTATTGAATGAATCACACTCGTTTTTGTCGGAAATCAATTTTTGTTTACAAGTGTGGGGGAAGGGAATTCCCGCCCCGCCCCTACCGGCCCGCCCCGCAAACCTTGCTCCACTTCTCACTGCCGTAGTATTAATAGTTTTTTATTTTTTCTTGATATCATCTGTTACTAAACCAAACCCCACCTCTAACCTAACCTAACCTAATCTGATTTAACCTAACAACCGTTTCTGGCTAAAATAACGGTCGATTTTCGTTAGTACATTAGTCCTTCATAAGGTAGTCAGCGAGATAAAGCAGGGGCGATAAAACGAATCTTAACCGTACATGTAACTCCATTATTATTCAATTGCGTCATGGGAAATGGGGTTCAAAATACTCGGAATGCAGAAATATACACGATGATGTAGGTAAGAATCCTAGGACTTTGAAAGTCTACCGAACTAATACCAAAAATGTACCGGATACTGTACTTATACTTGATGTTCTTTAGATTTTTCTCTCCCTCTCAAAACTACGCACATACAGCCACACACACAGCCAAGCAAACCGCCACACACACATGCACGAGACAACTACCTATATTTCCTAAGACTAATTAAGTAAATCACCTTATTTAGAAGCATAGTGGTGTTGGTGTTGTTGTTAAGGCGTCCAAACCCTGTATTTCCCCGTGACAACCGAGAGAGGGCGATCAGCTGCTCCCTCGCCATCATTGTTGACGTGAGGGCGACGAGCGCATTGCTATTATTATGTAAAAGTCTCGTTATTTATAGCATTTTGGGCTAAATATAATAGATATGACACTAGTGAAGGTATTATAAGAGTTAGGGTAAGGGAGGCTTTCGGGAGTAGGGAAAAGGAGGAGTGCTGAGATAAGGAAGAGGAAGAAGAAGAGGGCGGAGGAGGAAGGGGAGGAGTCGACAGGTAAAGAGGTAAAAACATTTCCATCAAAAATCTAAATACAATCAAGGAGCTGCATCCAACACCAACAGTCCTATGCACATGAGCTACCGTAGATAACAGTGAAGTCGCCAGTTCTACGTTTCTTTGTTATTTACAGACGTGTGGGGGCGTTAATACTTACATTTGTACTAGGCTACATCCATGATTTCAGGAAAGTTAGAAGGGGCTATCTGGAAAGTCTGTGTCAATTTGTGTCTTCATCTGTGTCATATTAGGGCTATAAATGAACAAAAGACAAAAAAAAAACCGAGTGGCGACCTCACTATACCTACTACAGTAAAGTCGCCAACTAGTATTTTAACCCAACAGTTGAGTCACCACTCTGGGGAATTCAGGGAAATTAGAGGTAAGTAAAACAAGTTAATCAAATAATGATTTATGTATATAGAAAACTCTCTCTCTCTCTCTCTCTCTCTCTCTCTCTCTCTCTCTCTCTCTCTCTCTCTCTCTCTCTCCTCTCTCTCTCTCTCTCTCTCTCTCTCTCTCTAATATAATATATATATATATATATATATATATATTATATAATATATATATATATATATAATATATAATAAAAATAATAAAAAATAAAAAAAAATAAAAAATAAATAAAAATATATATAATAAAATCGAAAGAAATATTTTATATATATAATATATATATATATATATATATATATATATATATATATATATATATATATATATATAATATATATATATATATATATTATAATATATATATAATATATATATATAAAATAAAAAAATATAAAAAATGAAAATCTAAAAAATACAAAAATACAGAAAAAGAAAATATAAAAAACAATTTTTTTAATAAAATTTAAAAATATAAAAAAATCAAAATATAAAAAATCAAAAAATCATAACGAAAAAACAAAAAACTAAATAAAAATATAGATATTTTTTAGATATGTAATTTATATTTATTCTTATTTTTTTACATTTTTTATATCTATCTATCTATCTATCTATCTATCTTATATTTTTTTCTTTGCAAAAAGGGGGGGGGGGGGCATGGCCGCATGGCTCCCCCCTAGGTACGCCACTGTAATCACACACACACACGCACACACACATATACCGTCAACAACACTATAGTCGCCACTGCACTAATGTCGCCAGGCGTCATATATTACGAAATTTATCATCACTGCAGACTTGTATGTGCCACTGAAGAGGCATCCACAGTAGTTATATTAGTACACGTCTCCAGTGGCACATACAAGGCTGTAGTGATGCTAAAATTCGTAATGTATGACGCCTGGCGACATTACTGCAGTGGCGACTGAAGTGTTATTGACAGGGTACACAGTTATATCCTTTGAAACATATCTAAATCTAAAACTAAAAAAAAATAGCGTTAAACTAAATAAATAACCTCATCAATCGGGAAAAATTACCCGATTTCATGATGTTATTTATTTAGTTAACACTAATTTATGCATAGTTCTAATTCATTTATCAGAAAAGGAAATATATCAATGGAAAGTTAATTAAATTCCGCTTCTATTGATATTCTCCATGTAAAAAGTTTTTCGCAAAATATTAAATGGCGAAGAGTTTAAGTTCATGCATATTTCTTGAAAGTCTCATAATGGCATTTCTTTAGTGTGTTTTACGGTTTTTTATTTGATAATATTATAGAAGAAACATTTCCGAAGATAACAGTATATCTTTTATACTGATAAACATATATGAGGTAGGAAATTACCCGATTTCAAGATTTTTTATATTTAGTTAACGCTAATTTATGCATGCTGCTAATTCATTTATCACTAAACGAAATATATCAATGGAAAGCTAATTAAATTCCGCTTCTATTGATATTCTCCATGTAAAAAGTTTTTCACAAAATACTAAATGGCGAAGAGTTTAAGTTAATGCATATTTCTTGAAAGTCTCATAATGGCATTTCTTTTGTGTGTTTTACGGTTTTTTATATGATGATATTATAGAACAAACATTTCCAAAGATAACAGTATATCTTTTATACTGATAAACATTATATTAGGTAGGTAAACTTGTACGGGGAGCGGAGCGGTGAGAACTAGATGGTGTGACGTCATGGGCGATTCATCAGGCCTTCTCTCACGGTGGCCTCGGTGACCCCCCCCAGCGAGGTTAGGTTATGTAATCAATGCCCAGGCTAGGCTAGTTAACCAGCGCGGGGTTCTGGGGGGGCGTAGCCCCACCCACAGTTATGTCAGGTGGGTATTGGCAAAGCCGTCTGTATGTAAAGAGACGGCTTTGGTATTGGTCAATAGGGAGTATCGTACTAAACTGCAGTGTTACCAGTGATTTTAAGCTTTAAGAACTATTTGAATAATGATAAAAGTGTCTAAGTGAAGTTAGGAGTAGGTAAAGATGAGCAAGATGAGAGGCCGGGGCCTGACAGCAGGACGGGGCGCGGCGGGGCGGGAAGATAGGCTAAAAATGGTAAAGATCAGAGTAACTAATATAGTTATTATATTAGTTACTCTGGTAAAGATGGGGGCATACGCTATGCTGCGCGTGCACGGCCTCGGTATTCATCTCCGTCGCATCAGCCCTTGAACCTGTGGTGGGTGAAAACCCGTTACCCCGTGACACATCAGCAGTGGCGGTTCTACAGGGGTGCCAGGGGGGCCATGGCCCCCCCAGATTTTAGGCTTGCCCCCTGCTTGGCACCCCTACTTTCAAGTTACGATCGTGGCCCCGTGACAAGCTTGTCGCAGCGGCCACCGCCGAGCACAACTCACTACCACGCCAGGCGGCCTCTCTCTCAGCTCTCAGACCTGCCCCTAGTCAGTCAACTCAGTTGACCGACTAGGTCAACTTCCCTGACTTCAGGAATCCGGAAGAACAAGTATGAGAACTGCAACATCTTAGAGACACACGGTGGTGGTGTCGGGCCACCTCTTGTGACAACGCTTAATTTGCTGCGGCTGGAATGCATAATATGACTCCTAAAGGAGACTTCTGCAGATGACAATGGATCCTGAGCTGTATCCGCTCGAGGTGTACTTGCGCAAATAGACGCATAATTTGTTTAGTTACTGCATTTTTTCTCGGAAATTCTAGGAAAAATTCGTGAAGTAACACAGCAGCTACAGGACAAACAAGCAGACCTAGGAAAAGCAGTCAAGCTCATTTCATCACTCAACGAAGATTTACCTGATATGCGAAACTCCAATTCTTGATCGAGCATTACTCTGAGAAGGTCAGTGAACTCTGTAAGAAATACTGAATTTCGCCATTATTGACTACAAATCGGAGAAAAAAACCTGGACAACTTGATTAATCCATCTTGCTGAAAACAAGCGGCCAAAGATCTGACTCAAGTCACGTGCAGCAGAGCAGCATCTTGTATGAAGTATCAGACTGTTTGATTAGCGAATTAGACCGTCGTTTTTCCAAACAATCATGTGCGATTTTCTGTGGTATTCCAGCCCTGTCCTGAAAGACAGACATTCTTGTCTGAAGAAAATTAATATATGAAGGCATTTCCAGTGGCCTACTCAGTCAATCAAAGTGATTAAAAACTTGAGATACCTCTAGTGACACAATTACCCCTGAAAGAACCTGAACAACCTATATCCATCGCACAATTCCTGTCATACCTATGTCCTTACAAGGCTGCATTTGA
>JACEEZ010021714.1:97500-102500 GCA_016584305.1 Chionoecetes opilio
CTTCTAGTTATTACGTCAATCAATTTAGCTTATTATATTCATATTTTCTCACTTCATCTGTTTTAATCATGTCATTTTTTATTCATTTGTTTTATCATAAGATCGTTTATTCATATTTCTTATCATCATTTTTGTATTTCTTCATTTCAACTTTTGTCATTGTTATTGTATATTTGCTCCCTATTACTCCTTTATCTTGCATTACTTTCCTTATACTTCTTTCTATTCTTTTCTATTTCTTTATTTATTGATAATTCTCTAATAGATCCATCTTACATTTCTTTATCTTTGCTTCTGTATTGTCTTATCTTATTTATCTGCTATTATCTTCTTTATTATCTTCTTTATCTTCTATTATCTTCTTCTTTATCTGTTATTATCTTCTTTATTATCTTCTTTATCTTCTATTATCTTCTTTATTATCTTCTTCATCTTCTATTAACTTCTTCTTTATCTTCTTTATTATCTTCTTTATCTTCTATTATCTTCTTTTATCTTCTTTATTATCTTCTTTGTCTGTTTTTTTCTTTTTTATTTTATCTTCTTTATCTTCTTATTATCTTCTTTATCGTCTTTATTTTCTTCTTTATTATCTTCTTTATCTTCTTTATCTTCTTTAATATCTTCTTTATCGTCTTTATTATCTTCAGTTATCTTCTTTATTATCTTCTTTATCTTCTTTATTATCTTCTTTATTATCTTCTATTATCTTCTTTATTATCTTCTTTATCTTCTTTATTATCTTCTTTATTATCTTCTATTATCTTCTTTATTATCTTCTTTATCTTCTATTATCTTTATTATTATCTTCTTTATCTTCTTTATTATCTTCTTTATTATCTTCTTTATCTTCTTTATTATCTTCTTTATCTTCTTTATTATCTTCTTTATTTCTTTTTTTATCTTCTTTATTATCTTCTTTATTATCTTCTTTATCTTCTTTATTATTTTCTTTATTATCTTCTTTATCTACTTTATTATCTTCTTTATCTTCTTTATTATCTTCTTTATCTTTATTATCTTCTTTATTATCTTCTTTATTATCTTCTTTATTATCTTCTTTATCTTCTTTATTATCTTCTTATACCCTTCCTTTATTATTTTCTTTATTATCTTCTTTATCTTCTTTATTATCTTCTTTATCTTCTTTATCTTCTTTATTATCTTCTCTATTATCTTCTTTATTATCTTCTTTATTATCTTCTTTATCTTCTTTATTATCTTCTTTATTATCTTCTTTATCTTCTTTATTATCTTCTTTATCTTCTTTATCTTCTTTATCTTCTTATTATCTTCTTTATTATCTTTTTCGTTTTTTTCTTTTTTATTATCTTCTTTATCTTCTGTATTATCTTCTGTATTATCTTTATTCATCTTCTATTATCTTCTTTATTAACTTTATTATTCTCTTCATATCTTTCCTTTATTACAATGTCGTCTACATATTCCTATTTTTATTGTATTTTCGAACTCTTCTTTATTTCATCATAATTTTTACTTCCATCATTCTGTTCTTATTTTTCACGTGACCTCTTTTCACTACGACTCTATCCTCGTATTTAATATTTGACAGTCAACAGGCTCTCGTAAGCTTGGAAAAGGTCATCAGTGGTGAAGGGTCAGGATGAGTGGCTGGCTACGAGAGGTCATAAAGGTCACGAGGAGGAGGAGGGAGGGGGAGGAGGAGGTAAAAAAAAAAAAAAAGGTTCACTTCAGGGTTTATTCGAAGCTTCATTAGTTTCGTCATGAGGCAGCTCGAAGCTCCGGAATGTTTTTATTGTGAATTTATGATGGTTTCTTTCTGTATTAGTGCATGTGTGTGTATATTTCTTTGTTTATTTGTTAAGGAAAACTGACAAGATAATTATGAATGTCAATTAGATACACACACACACACACACACACACACACACACACACACACACACACACACCGCGCGATGGTCAGGTTGATAACGTGCTGGTCTCCCATTCTGTGGGTAGGCGGTTCGAGTCCTCGTGCTCCCGGGGATTTTTCACTTGACAAATTCAGACGGTTACTGTCCCCCTTGAGCAAGGGGATGGGGGTGTGTGGTGTGTGAGGTCCCAGAATTACCCAAAGATCGGTAATAATGAGCTCCAAGCTCGCACTGAGAGGGTGAAACTGGCGATCGCGAGCCAGCTCACGTGGACAAGACCATGGGGTGAATAACACACATCTCGCCAGCCCTTCCCTTAAACGGACCAATGGCGTCGCAGATTGCAAATGACGTCATCTTCCCGTGACGTCAGAGATACAAAGGAGGAAGAGGAGGAGGAGGAAGAAGAAGGAGTAATTACAGGAGGAAGAGTACAATAATTTCCACTACGAATCAATTATACGAGATAGAGAGAGCATGAGAGATAAAGAGCAAGAGGAAGAGGAAGAGGAGGAGGAGGAGGAGGAGGAGGAGGAGGAGGAGGAGGAGGAGGAGAACGATGACGCAATGCTGACGTCACTCTTCCATTGACCCGAGCAACTGGAGGGGAGGAGAGGGAGGGAGGGATGGGCGGAGGCAAAGAGATGCATGAGAGAGAGAGAGAGAGGAGAGAGAGAGAGAGAGAGAGAGAGAGAGAGGAAAGAGAGAGAGTGTACAAAGATAAATATTATTGATTATACGAAAGGAAAACAGAGAGACAGAAAAACACTAGGAAACGAAGATGAAAAAAACAAGAGGAGGCGGAGGAGGGAAACACGTGACCAGTGTAAGAATCAACTAAAGATGTAGGAGTGTGTGATAGAAGTCTCTCTCTCTCTCTCTCTCTCCTCTCTCTCTCTCTCTCTCTCTCTCTCTCTCTCTCTCTCTCTCTCTCTCTCTAACTTGACACCTGACCACCCATTACCTCAACACACACATACATAAGAACATAAGAAAATAAGGAAGCTACAAGAGGCCGCGAGGCCTACACGTGGTAGTTCCTGTCACCTAACACTACCTACATCCACCTTTCATCCCCATCCATGAACCTATCCAGCTCCCCTTTAAAGCTCCCCAATGACTCAGCACTAACTACCTGTCTACTGAGACCATTCCATTCATTCACCACCCTATATGTGAACCAGTTTTTCCCTATTTCCTTTCTAAATCTACGCTTTTCCAGCTTGAATCCGTTACTTCTTGTTCTACCCTGGTTAAAAGCCGTAAGAACTTTTCCTACCTCTCCTTTATTAAATCCCTTTATCCACTTAAAAACTTCTATCAGATCGCCCCTTACTCTGCGTCTCTCGAGTGAGTGTAATTTTAATAACTTCAATCTCCTCTCATAACTAAAGTTACGCATCCCTTGTATCATTTTGGTCATCCTTCTCTGCACTTTTTCTAACAACACTATATCCATCCTGTAATATGGAGACCAAAACTGAACTGCATAGTCTAGGTGAGGCCTGACTAGAGCCAGATAAAGCTTTAGAATAACTTCCGCACTTCTACTTTTAACACTTCTGGTAATGAATCCTAATACTCTATTAGCTCTATTTCTGGCCTCAATACATTGTTTCCTAGGTCGGAGGTCTGGGCTCACCCTCACTCCAAGATCTTTTTCACCTTCTGATCTTTTCAGCGATACATTGCTTATGGTGTATCTATTACCAGGGTTTTTTCTACCAACATTCATAACATACACACACACACACACAGGCGCGCACACACACACACACACAGGCGCACACACACACACACACACACACACACACACACACACACACACACACACACACACACACACACACACACAATTGCATTCATAAAGCATCAGCATATCTAGCTGATGTTTTAGTAGTATTAGTCAGCTAATACTTACAGTATTCATACTGTATTACAGTACTTACTGTATTAAATACAGTAATTAGTACTAGCTTAGTCAGCTAAGAAACATCTAGCTTTCATAAACACAATCTGTTTATGATTTTTGTTAGAATTATAATTACTATAATTATTATCTTATTATTATTATCATTATTATTATTATTAGTGTTATTATTATTATTATTATTATTATTATTAGCATCATTATCATTATTAATATTTATTATTATCATTATTATCATTATCACTATTATTGTTATCATTATTATTATCATCATTATACCTGTTAATATCATTGTTACTAATCTTATTACACTGAACAGTCAGTTAGTCAGTTCAGCTCTAAGAAGGGCCTTGGCACTGAGAGGTGTGTGTGGACATTGAAGAATATCATTCATTACTACACTTCCAGAAATTCACCTGCTTATCTTTGTTTCCTGGATGCCAGGAAAGCAAAAAAAAATTACAGAGGAATTACTGGAAGCTCTTTATTAAGCTTCTGGTCAGGGGTACACCTGGGTACATTGTTAATTTATTAATATACTGGTACACTACCCAGGAATATACTGTCAAGTGGGGTAATTCCTTCTCGCTGTCATTTACAACAGCCAATGGTATTCGGCAGGGGGAAATTTGATCTCCCTACCTGTACAATGTGTACACGGATGATCTCAGTGCCAACCTTCGTGATACAGGTATCGGCTGCCACATATACATGATGGGTGCATCAACTCACTGAGTTATGCTGATGATATGGTACCGCTCGCACCCACTGCGGATGCTTTGCAGGACCTTATCAATGTGTGTCAAGTGTTTGCTGCCAAGCATGACATTATCTACAACACCACTAAGACAGAGTGCAAGGTAGTATCACCGGCACGCACTCAGGTGAAGTACCTCAAAACAGCATGGCTCGGTGAATCTGCCCTCATTTTTGTGGATAGATTCGCATACATGGGGGCCATGTTATATCCCACAACGTGACTGATGATGATGACATCAACAAGCAGACCACCAATCTTCTTGTCGTGGGAAATACTCTATAGGGAAAATTTTCCTACTGTAGCAGGGAGGTGAAGATGTAGTTATTCAGGAGTCATTCCCACTCCATATACTGCAACTCGTTTTGGTCGCGGTTCAAGGTGGTCACTCTGAACCGTCACAATGAAATGTCACA
>JACEEZ010021714.1:112500-117500 GCA_016584305.1 Chionoecetes opilio
TCTGGCCAAGTTTGAAGACGATAGGATTCTTACTTTGTTTACATGAATATTTTTTTTATTAAATTTGGGCGTTTTTTTGCAAACTTTAATTTCTATCTCCTTCCTCATAAATGATCATATGTCAATTTGCTTTATACCACTCGATAACACAATCACTCTTCTACATTTTCAAGTATGATTTTAGCTGTCGCAGTGAAATTGGATTTTTAGCAATTTTTTTCATGTCGTACTGAATTTTACCATAGATTTTTTCGTTATTAATGTTGCGTGCATTTTGGAGCAATGAACATACTCCAAAAACTGCCTATTGCATGCTTCTGTCAAATGCTGCAACCAAATTGGGAATAAGTCAAACCATTTTAGAGAAGATAGAAAATATTCACCACTAATGAGGGAAAAAAGTTATGAGCAGTTAAAGTTTATTTGTCATACTGATCTACTATCACTGAACTAAACAGCATTCCAGGAATCTATAATTTGTAAGTAGACTAAAAACAACCAATTTAGAGCTTTTGGCACCTGGTCCCCCCCTTTTTTTTTATATATATAAAAGGATATTACGCGCCCGAAGGTGTTTAGCATTTTCTAAGTTTTTTTTTATCTCGTAAATGTATTTGCTATTATTTGCAAATTTTTACCCAAATTAAAAAAAATCAAAGATGAGTAAATTACATCTTTATTCCTCTTTCCAATGATATATTGTTTATTAAATTCGGTATAATAGTGGCAAAGTTATTAAAGGAAAACTGGAAAAAGGCAAGTTTTTCAGTAGATAGATCTTCTCCCTCTACTCCCTCACTACTGAGCCTTGAGACGACCCTCAGACCCTCTTTGTCTCACAAAAAGGGACTGAGAGGTGCCAGTTTGTCTATGCCAGTGAATATCATGAAAAAAATTGTACAGATGTTTTTCGGGGGTGGAGAGGGGGGTTTAGAAAATCAGCCATAACTCTTTCAATTTTTCTTCTTTCTTTATAATACTTTGTCACAAGCTTGCCCAAGTGTTCAACTGGGCATGATATTATTTTTGGAATATTTTGATGTTTTTCGGAAATATTCGTGTAACGCCCCCCATAAGTGAGGCCCGGTATGGAATACAGTCTTCCTAACTGGATGAACAGTGCCCAGTGCCACCTGTCACTGATGGACAAGGTGCAGGGGCGTGCTGAGCGCCTCATACACCAAGCCAACGGCCAACAGTGGGAGAGACATCAACCGCGGCAGCAGTGGCAACAACAACAACAGCAGCAGCAACAGCAGCAGGACGATCTCCGCTTCCAGCTGGACAGCCTGGCGCACCAAAGGAGAGTGTGTGCCCTTACAGTGTTGCACAAGGCCCAGATACAACACACGTCACACCTCGCAGCACTTCAGGTCCGGTGGAGGAGGTCTGAGCCAAGGCCTCCTAGAACACCTAGGAGGCGGTGTTCTAGGAGGCCTTATCTGAGCGCACCGAGAGCGGTGGTTTGAGGCGATCTCCTCCTCGAAGCCCCGAGGATCCACACCACGAGGTGCCAGCGCCCAGCGGGCCTTGACTTGGGCCACGGCATCACTGTGGAACGCCTTCACGGCAGAGGTGGACGTCGTGGCCCTGAACACCCAGCAGGTGAAGGTGGCGACCCACCGTTGGTGCCGCACACACCCGCCTTATATATAGGGCTCTAAGCATGTTTATACACATGTGACAAGTGTTACTGACATGTGCTTGCGAAAAGACACAAGTGGAACACTCAATCAATCATTGGGGGCATACGCCGGGGGGCGCGTCGCCTCGCCCACCCTACGACGCCACTCCCGGGGGTCACCACGCGCGAGTTCCCATGCAGGCTCCTTTCCCATACCAAGCAGCTCTCGACAAGAAACATCAACTTGCCCCAGCCACGAGCCTTGTGGGCGCCCCCTTGGCCTCCTCCACGCCGGATTGTCTCTTACAGATACAACCCGATGGGAAGGATCGGTTTCAGGGTAGCGTGCCACATGCCCATATAGCCGAAGTTGGCGCTGACGGACTATGCAGGTAATAGGCCTCGATTCAGTCTCACGGTGCAATCGCTGATTTGACACATAATCATCCCAGCGATACCCCATGATTCTGCGAAGACACTTATTACCAAAGGCATTGATTCGTCTCTTCAAGTCACTATTTAGTGTCCATGTCTCACAACCATAGAGTAAGACAGGGATCACAAGCGACTTGAAGATCCGGATCTTTGTCCTCCTGCACAGGTACAGACAACGCCAAATACTCCCGCTGAGCGAGTCCATAACACCGTGGGCTATGCCAATCCGCCGTAAGACTTCTTGACGTGACCCGCCGTCATTATGGACTGCGCTACCAAGGTATGTAAAACTTTCCAAGATCTCAATGTCCTCGCCACACGCATGAACAGACTGTACTGCTTCATCTAGTAAGTCTCCAAATACCTGGACCTTGGTCTTGAGCCAGGAGACCTCAAGTCCCAAAGGCTTTGCCTCCTCGTGCAGCGCCTCGAGAGCCATCACCAGGACCTCCAGCGACTCAGCAAAGATTACTGCATCATCGGCAAAAACAAGATCAGTGATCTTGGTGTTGCCGACGGATGCTCCACAATCACTTTGATCTACAACCTTGTGTGATGCCAGGGTTTTTTATAAGTTACTGACACCTTTATATGAATGACATTACTTTGTTAGAATACTTCATTGACTAATAAAACCTCCTCGTCACAACTGAATTGGGAAGGACTTAGGGTTAATAGGGGAAAATGCTGCCACCAGCTCAGGTGAGTAGTTCTATGGTTTACTCCCTGAACACGTTTTAATATATGAGAATTATTTGGTAGTCGGGGTGGATACTTAGTATTACACCGAGTGAGGCTGAGACTCTTCTTGAGACTTGGGGAAGTATTTCCATAACAAGGGAATAATCACCTGGGGTTTTGCATTAAACACAAGAAGCTATATTTTAAACATCATCCGGTTTATTCATCATGAAATATTATTTCTCTTGTTTGAGAACTTAGGTACATGTATAAACTCTAATTCGGTGCAGGAAAGCTCTACAGAGCATAACCTACCTCACTGAATTATATTCTTAGAACTACCATCTACGTATACACAAGCTGAACACCGTAGGCATACATGGAAAATATAAGGGGGGGGGGGAAATGTAAGAGTAATGATGTTGTTCGCGTTCACTAAACCATGTGGCGTGGTTTTTCTCCAGACTGAGACATTCGCCGGAACCTTGAAGGGAGTAGAGAGATGACTCTTTAATAACACTTATAAGGACAGGCCAGGCCTCCTATGTGTTAATGAAAACTAACCAACTGTACCTATATATGGATATATAGATAGATACACTATAATAAAGGAGGAAGATGGAAGAGAGTTAATGGACGTCTTACCTTGAAGGGAGTAGAGAGATGACTAATGTCCTCATGGTATGCCACGGCAAATTTGGGAGAAGCGGGAAAAAAAGGAATGTTCGGATCCTTATGAACGGCTTCCCCTGAAGGGAGTATCCGACCTCGAATGACTCTAATTAACTAATGAAGCAAGTATGCATATGAAATGGCTGCCTATAATAGTTCTTTTACTTTGATATAGAAGAATCTAATACATTTAGTCTAATATTCGGGGAGAGGTGTTTCTTCTTTTTTGGACAGCATACGAACGTGTTTTTACAGAGTGATGAGGTATCGGAGTCGGAATAGAAATTTGGTCAACTTTCAATTTAGCGAATAACTCGACTAACCCACCCATTTCTAAACGTGATCTGTCACTATTGTGTCTATTTTGAAGGACATTAAGAATCTAAGAGTGTTCCTTGATCTGTCAGGAGGGTAAGGGGAGGATGAAAAGTTTTGAATCTACCAGTTATCGACGATCGCGAAATAAATGTCCCACGTATTTGGACTCGTATCCTGAGTGTATGGGGGAGGGAGTGGGGGGGGGGAGATAAAAGTGGGAGAAAGAAAGAAAGAAGATAAATTTTACGAGAACAGAAAAGATTGGATTGACCTTAATATAATAGGAATACCCTGTTCCTCCATATGCTGGGCCTAGGTGACAACTTGCCCCAGAACAACATATGATTATTGAAACCTTTTTCCTTCTTAAATACATAAACCGAGAATTGTATGATAGGAATTTCCATCCTGTCTCTTCCGAATTTCCGGGCATTACACTTGTCCAATACCCAATCCATACAAGCGTTGAAAAGTGATGGGGCAAGGACGCACCCTTGCCTCACTCCTGTATTCACAGGAAAGAAGCTGGATACACCTGCCCCACACTTCACAGCACTCTCAGTCCCAGAATACAGACCAGTTATCAAACCAATAGTCCTTGCAGGAATCCCTCGAAGTCGCAAAAGATCCCAGAGTGACTCACGATGCACTGAGTCAAACGCCTTCTTGAGATCAACATAGGCTGCAAGCATCCCCTGTCGAAACTCACGTCGGCGTTCCACCAGGACACGAAGCGCTAGGATACGGTCCGTTGTTGACTTACCAGGCGTGAACCCAGACTGCTGAGGTCTCTGAGGCTTCACCAGATGACTGCGAATTCGTGTCAGCAATAGATGGGCAAGCACCTTGCCTGGTACACTGAGCAGTGTAATACCGCGGTAATTGTTGCAGTCTGACGGTCCCCTTTCCCTTTCCAGATAGGGACGACCAGCCCCCTTTTCCAGTCAGGAGGAATGGTACCTGATTGCCACACGGCAGTCATGATGGACGCATGCAACCTGCGGATCATGGCCTCACCCCCAGCTTTGAGGAGCTCCGCACTGATATTACAAACACCAGCTGCCTTTCCACCCTTCAACTTTGCTACAGCCTCTCTGACTTCGTCAAGAGAGGGTGCGGTTTCGTCAATGGGAGGATCGGCATCCACTGCCTGTAACCCAGTGGTGTGAAGCTGCTCAGTTGGAGGGTCCACCGTGAACAACTACACTAGTGGAACACTACAAACTTATAATGATTTTGTGTACTATACATGTATACCTTTGTTTGTAAA